>WYDI02025584.1:0-16703 GCA_009867235.2 Psittacus erithacus | reverse complement strand
CCAAAAAATCAAAAACACAGCACTGCACCAGCTACTATGAAGGAGAAAAATGACTGCTACTGCTGAACCCAGGACAGTCAGTAAGACAAAGTTCCATTCCAAACCAGACGCTGCCTAGCAAGATGTTCAAACTACGAATTTCAAGTAAAGTCAAAGACTTCAAACTAGATCAATATATGTTAAGTTTTGGTGTTGGTGAGTCTTCAGTACTAGAAAACAAGAAGCTAGATGACAACAGCAGTAGCCTCCATTTTCCTACAAAGCCAGTTGATTAAAAAATGGCAGGGAAATTTCTTTCATGTACTACTCTTGTAATAAGAGTAACTGTCACAGCAACACTGACAGTCAAGCCTAGCTCCCATCATAACTTGAACCACTGAATAAAGCCGTACGCAAGGAGATAATGCTCAATGGCACTCCAGATGCAGCACAAACCATACTCACACCGCTGCTGGCTTACCTTCCATGAGTTTGGCGAAAGGCTCTGGACACGTGGAAGGGATTGGAAGGGCAAGTTTATTCATGGCAACACCATATGCTACTGCAAGACCATCAATTCCTCGGAATGGTACTTCCCCTGTTAGCAGCTCCCAAAGCAGCACACCGTAACTACCAGGAAGAAAACAGAAAAGACAATAGATATTTGACTTTAACACACTCATTGTTAAGCAACAAAAAAGTACCTGAACCTATCCAGGTGACTCTGGTATACGAAGAAATAGCACTTTTCTGGATAAGCTCATCATGGCTGCCAAGATGGCAAAGTGCCTTATTTTACCTGCTTTTTTTATTAAAACTGAAATAGCCATTTTCACTTTATAGGCAAAAATAATTTTCTCTCTGGAAACTGGGAACAGTCTGGAAAACATTAACAAAAACCTTCCGACTAATTTAGCAAATTTCAACTCAGAACCTAGTGAAACTCTCAAAACTGAAAAGGAGGATTGTTTGGTGGGTTGCGATTGTTAAAAATAACTGAAAAATACTTCTTCAGAATCAAGTTATTCTTAAAATGTTCTATGAAATATTAACTATGAAGTTAAAGAAATAGTTCCAGGGCTGTTCCTTCCCCAGGTATATAATAAATAACCTATCCTCAAAATACTCTCTCTGCTTCTAGAAAACCTGAGACAGAGGCAGCTTCATACTTTGTGACCCGACAGTTTTTAATTCCATTGACCTGTCATACTCTCTTCTGAGCCCATTTGCCATGTTCTGTGGTCGTGAACCCCACAAATTTAATGACACATTACCAAAAAATAATTGCACATGTTTGGTTTTGGCTTCTCATTAGGTAATTTCATTTGCTTCCCTGTAGTTCTTTCAATACAAGGAAGAATGAACATACGTTCCCTATCAACTTCTTCCATGCCATCCATGATTTCACAGGCTGCTACTACATCCTGCCTATATCATTTACCCTCCAGCTCCCAAAATCCTATTCTAGTTAAGTCCTAATCTAGTTACTCTCCTGAAGAGAAGCCATTTCATATCTTTCATTGAACTTGAAATCTTTTGGAATGACCAAAATCACATAAAGTTTTAAAGATACAGAGAGGCACAGTATTTCCTGTTTCCTTCTTTCTTTCCTATTAAATTTTAATTTGCCACTCGCCGTTCTGACTCCTCACAACATGAGCTAGGTTACCCACAGTAACTCCAATTTTTTTTTATTCTGAATCATAATAGTAAAATTTAGAGTCCGTCACTGTACATGTGAAATTCTCTCCTATGCACTGTTTTGTATTTATTACCATTTCATCTATTTTATCATTCATTACAATAAAACTTTTCCTCAGATCTCTGCAGTAGATTAACTTTTCTTATCATGAATAACTTGGTATTATCAGCAAATGTTACCTAGCCATTTCTTGTTTTTTTTCTATTCACTTATGATTACGTTGAACACATAATTTCCCAAGAAAACCAATTTATTCCTCTAGTAATTAAGAGCTAAGTGATGAGAAACAGAACTGTCCTCTTTTCCCCCATTAATTTACTTTCTTTAAAAGCTTTTGAAGAAAGATTTTGTTAAAAGTCTTCATAAATCCAAATATGGCACAAGCAATCTTACAACTTGCCCACATACTCAGTTACCCCTTGAAGAATTCCCATTTTTCCACAAGATCTGACTTCCTTCTAACAAAAGCTGACTCTTCCCCAGATATGCTCGTATATCCACCAGGTCCTCCCTTTCTGGTACTGTTTTTACCGTTTAATAGAACTCAAAATCAGACTTGCTGATCCTTAGGAAGCTCTTAAGACCTGTCATCATGTCTGCTGCCTTCCACTTCCGCTAGCATTAAGGCAGCTTTAAACAAAATGTTACACAGCACAGCTCTGCCATGTTCCTGTAGAAATCTCCAGTGTCACTGTAAATTCCAGCAAACTGTTACTGCCCATTTTATCAGTTTTAACACCTCTGTGGACAGTATTTCAGCATGAGATATCCTCTAGCTCAGCTACCCCAAAGAGAAATCTTCAGCTTAAAAAGCCCCTCTTTGTTCCATTACAGGAGACACAAGTCACTAAGTGGCCTGTGGGCCATATATTCTCCTGCAGTGTTTTCACCTGTGCTACACCTGAAAGCAATTTATTTGTTTTTATGGTTTTCACAAGGCTGTCCTCAAAATCCTTTTAATTTTCTGGAGCATTTTATATTCAACTTGCCAGCACTTAAGTCCATGCCTTATTTTCCTCATTTGAATACAGGTTCATCCTTTTGAAGGATATCATCCAGTAGTCTCTTCTACACTGTCTTCTTCATTCATTTAAAGTCTTTCCTGTGCATTTCTCTGAGCTTTAACATAGTGTCCTCAAAAGATAACCATGTTCCACGTTCTCCTTTCATTGTTTCTAAGTAAAATTCCTCAATGTTGTAATTAATCTCCCTGATATTAAACACTACTGTAACAGACTGATTTTTCTTAATTGCTCTGGCAAAGATATTAAACTTAAATATACGTGTAGTTTGATCACAGTCACATTGTACAGTTTTGAAAGCCTCTTCTAAGCACACCTGAAGACCAAATGAAAAGCTGCTTCTCCTACATGCTCCCTGCATAGCTGCTCCATGAAACAGCAATTTCTGAAGCTCAGAGATTAATCTCTTTTTATTTCAAAGCAGCAAGTGCCCTATCCATTTGGGAGTAACCAAAGTTTCCATTATTTCATTGCAACCTGTACCCTTGCAATCTTCCCCTCAACCCATCAAGTTCATTTTAACTGCTGCTGTTGGACAGGCTTAACACTACTTTTTTCTATTTCTAGATGGAATTTCAGTCAGCAGAGATTCCACCTTTGCTGCTAGCATAGCTAGTTTACTTTAGTAAGCAAATACCACATTTTTTTCACCTACACAATCTTTTTCATTTTCCTAAGTAATTCATACTCAATATTATAATGACAGTTATAACTGATTATTGCTTTCCATCAAGATTCTCAGATCCTGACTGTCTCAAGAGCCTCATTTAAAAATAAATAAATAAATAGGAGTTTAAGAATTTCCCATTTTCTTTCTGTCCTTGAAGAATTCATAAGACTCAAAGAAAAGGAATCCTGGACTGAATATATATTTGGCCTGTCTAAATCGGATTGATTTTTCATGTTATTCTTCAGTTTGGGTGCAACTGTGAATATCAAAAGGTAGGAAAAGGTACCAAAGAGTTTTGTTATTACTTTACCACTAGTGCTGAATAAAGTGTGTATTAGATAGTTTTTGTAATGGGATGGTTAGGAAAGCACTACTGATGTGCTTGAAGCATTTCTTCTGTGGGGTAATTTTTAAAAAAGACAAAGGAATGGACAGATTGCAGAAAAGGTCACTTTGTTTATGACAAAGCTGAATCCCACCTCTTCCTCAGGTACTTACACTTTATTGCTGATAATATTGTTTCCGCAGAACTAGGGAAACACTGCTTTGTAGTATTTGAACAACACTCATCCCAAGTGATTAAACAGCAAGAGAGGTGCTGAACAGAGTGGTTTCCATTAATTCCTCAAGCAGAGGATTGGGAATGCCAAAGGAAAAAGCCAGAGACAGAGAGGTTTATACAAAAAAAAGGCATAGGAAGAAAGAACCAAGGGCCTCACTCCCAACAGGGAGCAATCAAAACTTATCAAGCTTGTGTATTCTTGCAGCACATAGTAGCAATTTTGGGGCTTTAATTACAAAATAAGCCATGTGATGCTAACCATGTGTCCAAGTCAACTGACACTTGTATGAATAATTAACCATCTCCCAGTGACCCAGTAATCCCTTAAGCCATTTAACATCAGGTCCAATCCTACAGACTTCATTTTCAGGAAGAAGGCTGAAGGTCTTGCAGGATTTCACATGCGATTTTGCCACCTCCCTTGTAAGTCTGTGAACTTACAAAACCCAGTAATTTCTTCTTACTGTTATTGCTCAAAAGTTTTTGTACCATAGGTTGCTCTTATCCATCTCCCTAGGTACAGCACTTTCCATGAGAAAAGAACTATCAGCCCAATAATGAATACCAGCAACAACAGAAACCAGAACATTAATACATTAGTTTTGTTAAGAAATAAACTTCATTACATTTTAATGGCTATTAACAGTTAGCATTTTGCCTGTTATCAGACTGGCAGTTCCAGAGCGGACATTTTCTGCATATTTCACAACAGTCGGTTGCAACACTTGTCCCACATGAGCTTCTACCAACATTGTTAGTCAACATTTATCTGCCATGTACTGAAGTCTTGCCAGTGCTTCATTACACACAGAAGACTACAGAAGACTGCAAGCAGTAAGTTGTAGATGGAAATGCTCGCCAACACTTGATTCAAATGAAATATTCTAGTGACTGAAGTTCTTCACCCACCACTGAAACATGCTGATCTGCTAATCAGATGTTTTAGGTAGTTCTGGTATCTCATTCCTAAATGAAAATTAAATTCCTAATTATTTTACTGGTCTCAGAATAGATACATCTTCAAAACATCTAAACTGAGGAACACAGGGAACTCAGATGAAGGTTGTATAGTGGCTTTACATTCTGCATACCAATCATACTGACAATATGATTGCCTTTTAAGCAGCACATGTTGAAAACCAAAGTGTGCAGCAAACAAGAAATACATTTAAACAGTTAAAATGACAGGGAAATTCGAATTATATGCCTACTGCTTACTGTACAGTACTGGATAAACTGCAGTATCTGTGCTACCTCCTCACCCCTGTAAATGCAAAGCAAATGCATAACTCTCAAACACAGACTTATAGAAACTGACATATTTAAATAAAATCGTAGCTTCTTTGTCCTCTGTGCAATATAAGCACAAGGTTTCTACTGTATAGCTAAAGCTTGTAGGTGCAGCACAGCAAAACTCATGGCAACAAATTTTCTCTAGCAAGATAGAACAAGTGCTGTTACTATCAAGAAGCTTCACAATGGCCCAACCCTGGTGACAGACACCAGCATGTGTGAACATTCCTCAGCCTTGTAAATTTTTGCCAACCCTCGTTTAGAGTGGGACAAATGAGTTTTTTAAATGGAGCCTGATACATGTTTTGAAAGGAATTGCATGAAGAAGTTATTGGTTAAAAGATTGTAGATTTCAGTCCTGAAGATTTCATCTTCAGCATCTTCTTCACCTGTTTGTGCAGCAAGAACAAAAGCAGAACAAGATCGCTGTTAAAAGGCTGGGCAGCAATTCAACCAGCAGTATTATTCTAATAAGCTTTAAAGAAGAGGTGCTGAAATAAAAGGACTTGCAAATGCTAATAGACAGAGACAGCCAATTTTGTTGATGTTGCACAGACTAACTGTAAGGTTGTCAGGCAAAAAATTCCCTTTATTCCAGTGATTAACCAAGAGGTTAAAGTGGACAAGAGGAGAAGCAAGCCTAATAGAATAGAAAAGTTCATCCAGTTAATTTCAAATTGCATCCTTGGGTGGGGACAGGATTTATTACATGTGACCATGACCGCCTTTGTAAAATCTATTGCTTACAATCATTGACATAACAGTAGTGACTGCACTGGCAAGTATTTTGTCCCCTGTATACATGCCTCAAGCACCATGCTCTTTTCAGCTTATTTAACTATGATTCAAGGCTGTGGCCACCAGAGAGAAAGCCTATTCAGAGACAGTGTAACAGCTCTCCTAATGGAGATGACCCTCTGTGTAAGGAAGAGTACCGACAGAAACTCAAGCCATTTTCAAGGGAAGACTGGTAACTAGAAAAAGAGAAAATTAGGAAAGAATCTTAAAAGTAGAAATACAATATTCTGAAAATATTCTAACAAATAATTTCAGTTATTTACGACCCTTAAATCCTGAAGTGATTCACAGTCCTTAAATCAATGACCAAACTGGTATTTTTGCACAGGTATAGAGGCACTTGACCTACCATTATGAAAATCATCAACTGACCTATTACGTCTTATCTTTCTTAAAATGAGGTCATAGTGATAGAGAACATCTACCCATCTGTTCACAGCATGCCTGGATTAGTAAAGTTACAATCATAGGGAAGTTGTCTCCCCCTTCCCTTTCTCTCTCTCAGGTTACCCTTTAAAGGCCATTCCCAGCACTGCTTCAGAGAAGAAAGAACTGAGGTTTGAGCTTGACAAGCTACGTACAAACCAGTACTGTCATCACGTGCACAGAAAAGGCGCACAGAAAAGGCGCACAGAAAAGGCGCACAGAAAAGGCGCACAGAAAAGGCGCACAGCCTTGAGGCTTTCATTTCTGCTAGACTTTGCTCAGAATAGAAACCTTGCTTAGTTTGTCTCAGATTAACTACAGATGCTACCACATTTAATTACAGTCAGAATTTTATCCACACCACTAGTGCGCAAAATACAAGTTCACAGGCTCATCACAAGGCAATATATTATCTATTCAGCAAAATTGGATGAGGAAAATTAAACTCACCACACCATATCTCTGCCATAAGAGCCAGAAAATTCTGCCAGCTGGGATATTTCTTTATCCTGACAGATTTCACAGCATGCACATACTTGTGTGGGAGCATTACTGGCCTGCAACAGAATTTGACTGCTCTAAAGACAGTCACCCTGACATTTCAATAACACTCCCCCTACCCCAAAATTCTATCTACTTCATCTGTTTCAGATGTTCAGTACTAATTCTATGTCACACAGCATCCAGAAAAGTCATTGTTCTAGAGCTATTTACCAAATTCTGGATTTACCAATCCACTTAATGGCCATATTCAAACTCAATTTCTAGAAGTCTATAGGCTGACCCGTACACTCCTCTCCACCAAAGTAACTCCTATTCTTAAAAATCCCAGTGCATGAATGAAAAAGACAATATATACATGCAAATTATGACTTACGGATTACATACTCAGATGGACCTAGAGAAGAGATTTACTATTCTATATGAAGGACTAGAAGGGTAGATACAATTCCTAAGATTATTATGAAAGTGAAAAATATATCCGTGCTGAAACTGCACAGGGAATTTGACCAAGTATGGCGTGTTTATGTACATATACGTCAGTGATAGACTATTACCAAAACCATAAAATGATCTTACTGTTGGTAAAACAGCAAAAAACCAGTAATTTTAAGTACTTCACAGTTTTATGGCCTTTGATTATATCAGCCAATAGCCAAATAAGCACAAAAAAGTTTGTTTTAGATTAAGCAGAGGGAATTGGGAATCATAGGATAATCTCAATGTAAATTTATAGAACAACAAAAATTTAGAGGCACGCAGGAGCTGGCTCACCACTTCCTACAGTAAAAAAAATAAAAGTTTACAAGCAATGTAAAGTAGTCTGAGAATCTGATAGATGGAAAGCTGGTGGATAAAGCTTTTTTAAGACCGGAATTTTAGTATTTGGTTCACCATTACTCATCCTTAAACATGAAAGGTTTCCTGGCAGGTCTAGTTACTTCTTAGCATCCAGTCACTTAATGCCAAATATATACCTCCACACATCGCTGCCTTTGGAGAACATGGAGGAGCGGATGACCTCAGGAGCCATCCAGGCATATGTCCCAGCTGCGCTCATTTTGGTAGTTTTATGCCACTCCCTGGCCAAGCCGAAATCCGTGATCTTCAATATCTTGTTGCTCAGATCTCCATTTTCCACCTTTTCGAGTATCAGTACTGGAGAAAAGGGAAAGGGGGGGGAATAAAAGGTATGCAGAGTAAAACTAGTATTTATGCAAAAAAGATCCTCCTGGAGATCTCCCCAGTTTCAAAATTCTCCATCACTTTTTGTTATCCAAAGATGCCACACTGTTATAAGTTACTTTAAGCTGATCCCTTTATCTGACAAGTGACCAGCTGTCTAGCAAATAACTTCATATTTAACCAAAATACCAAGCCCCAGAGAACAAACAGATAACAACATGATAATTTTATATAGTGCCTAGTGTCATTCTGCATAATAATTCTCTGCTAAGAGGAAGTGAACCACTGTAACTTCTAGAAATCCAGATAAGGGAAGACATTTCCTGATTAATCCTCTCTCAGCAAGCCAATAATAGCATCTTTTTCTTGAACTGCTTAGAGGACTTTATTTTTTTTAAATCCAGATACACACACAGGCTGGAAATACTCTTCATGTAAATGTGTCAGTAGTGGAAGCTCTATGTACGCAGTTGTTTGGGTTTTTTTTTAAAGTCACAATTAGACGAACTAATGATCTGTAATAACATGCCCAGTTCAAGACTTCATATACCCCACCATGTTATAGACACCCCCCCCACCACCACTATTATGAAACTATTTTTTTTAGTCAAGCTGCCATGTTTCAACGGCAAAGGAGCCTATTCCCAAGAACTTTAAAAAAATCTTGAGAAGGCAGAACTCAGGAATACTTTTGTATAAGTATTCCTCGTTAGCCAGAAAGCTGTACTGTCATCCCACTGCGAAATGAGTGGAAACCAGAGGCCAGAAGTATCCACCCAGCTTTAGCACCACCTCATTATTCTCTTTATCTTAACATAAAGCGACCACAAAAGGTGTGCCAGCAATGCAACATCAAGCAACAGAATATAATAGGCCACTAAAATTCCATAACTAACACAGCCATGGAATGATTTTCAGCTACTTGTGAAAAGCCACAAAGAAAAGATTATTTGCACTGCCATGAGTACAATGACTTCACAGTAAAAGGCATCAAGCCACTAATACACCATCATGATGCAGCTACTCAGTTTTTAATTTAGTAGACAAAGGTCCTTAGAAAACAAGAGGGAATTTTCCCCTTTCTATGCACATGTGCATGAACTGAATAAATAAATTAATAATAGTAATAAAAACCAAAACAAAGCAACCTACAACCAACCAACCATGGTTCATAACAAAACCTATAAAAGACAAAAACATTGTAAAAAATTACAGTACATATAAAAATCACCTCCATGACTATTTTTAGAAGTCCATGAAAAGACTGAAGTATCAGTCTGCAGCTACCACAGCTTTTGAGGGAAAAGGAGGAGAATAATCTTACATCCATTCTCGTATTTCCCTCCAAAAATCAAAATGGGATATCCCATGAAATAGAACCCAAAATGTTATTTGAACCCTTCCGCATAGTAATACACATCTAAATGTTAAATACTGCATTTACTTTTACTAATGTTAAAGAGTCTGTTCTCTGAAAATTAAAAAAAAAAAAAAATAAAATTAATATTAAAAAAAAATCAGCTACTTTTTCTACAAGGTTTCAGAATTCACAAAATACTACCTCAAGACTTTTGTGGGCCAGCTCAAGTTGTGAATGAACTGGACTCATGGTTAAGCTCTTGGTTCTTGCTTCTATCACAAAATTCCTTTCTAACATTACTGAATGCTCCATTTCCCTAATTGCAGAAGGAGGAGGAGTTTGAAACCTATAATTACTACTCTTCTCATTTGGGCAAAAGCATATGTATTTTTAGCGCCACAGTGCAGAACAGAACCATCAAAAGAAACAGGAACAGAAGGCTTCCTTTGTGCATCTTCTTCTAGCAAGCCTTTTTTCCTTCTTTCTAGCAGATGAAGGACTCCTAACAGAAATTGCTAACAAGTAGCTCACTAACTGCAAGTGTAAAAACCTCCTTGGAACATACTTACCAAGTTTCTTCTTCTAGCATGTATGCACTCTGCCTACAGAGTTGGCAGAATAATAAAATCTAATTTAAATTTTAAATGCAGTAATATATAGATATACCATGAAGCTGTAAAGGAAAAACAAAACTTTGAAACAAACAAGCATGACTTGGGAGTTTTTTTGCTTTCCTCCAACAAACAAATTTGTTGTTCACAAGGTAGATCATATTCTATTTGAATGAGCTCAATAACAAGACAGAGAGCCAGATATCACAGTTGGATTGTACATACCTTCCTGGCAAGAGGTTATTTAAATCTAATTACCTCGATTTGTATTAGCTTCTAACAAAATAATTAGTACTTACACAGATCTTACGTATCCATGAACTTGTTCTTTTGTCAGATGCACGATAAGTGAGATAAATTATCATGACAAAAGACCACAGGGAAGGACAATGAAAGAGATGGAATTATTGCAAGTCCTTGATTCCTTAGTTACACCCTTGGCTCCCCTCCTATTTCTTTGTAAAAACTGCTTGGGATAACAACCCTGCAACCCAAAATTGTAAAACTTAATTTTAAGAATCATATCTCTTTCAGCATCTGTTTCAGTTCTCCTTATCATGGTCAGTATCTCCCTAGCCCATTTGTCAGATTTTCAAACTGAAAACTTTGATTCTCCCTCTTGTGTTTGTTCAGATTCAATGAAGAATCTTATAAACAGGTGAAATATTAATTCCTTTCAATTTCTTCCTTAAAAATCTCTTCCATGAAGAACACAAGCCAAGTTGCTAGGACACTGCAAATGCATTTTATTCATGCTAATCAACATGGTTTCATTTGCTTGTGAGCTTTATCTACAACCAGTTATTACCTCCTGTTTAATACTTTGAGTGCAAGTTCTCTTCTGCAACTCATTAGTCTACCACAATAAGCAGTATACTTCCTACACTCAGATTTAACATTCCCTTCCATCTCTGAATAGATCTGATCACTTAGGACAGAGCTAACAGCAGCTGGGTGATCAGCCAAACCAGAAGAATTCAGACATAAATACAGAGTACCTACACCAAAAAAGACAGCTCATCTAACCAAGGCAGTAAATATTTTCATTCTGGTCTGTTGATCTAAAATTTCTGCATGAGATAAAAAAGTTTTTCAAAAGGTAGAAAATTGAATTAAAAATATTCCATATTCCCAGCCTTAAAAAAGATAAATTATTTGGCAGCAAAGATACTGGGCCTAGTTTTCAGGCAACTGGGGAAGAACAAGAGCCAAGTCAGCAGGAACATGCAGAATGTGTGTCAGCTTGCTAGCTGGTGGATCACCGTTGCCCTGTTCCAGCAGGGCCCATGCAAGTGATCTCTTCCTGTGTGCATGCACAGAGCCAGCCAAGTTGTAGATGAAGGTATGCTATGTACTACTGCTCCTGACAATTCGAAAGCATCTTTTCCCACTGTAACATAGGCTAAAAACTGATCTGAAGTAGTATGGGTAAGAGCCAACTGGCAGTGTAACAAAAGGGACTGGTGATGCAAACTAGGTATTACAAACACATTCAAAAGGGGAATTAAAAGCATACTATAACAGCTTTGAGGACCAACTGCTACAGCAAAACAACTTTACATAGCAAATCACCAATACCATGTTCTTTGCATACTGCAAGTGCAAAGCAAAGCACAGTGGCTTAAACTAGCATGAAAAATCGGTAGCAACTTTAGATGAAGGGTTATCCTCAACACCTGTGCTTATAGGAATAATAATCCACAAGTACTCACATACATTTTCATATATTCCTGAAAGATTTGGAACTTGTCCTCTGGAAAATAAGCATTTGACAATGAGAAATTAATGACAGCTCAAATGAATTCTGTCTAGCAAGAGAACTCTTCCGTATCTCAAGGTTTCCCAGCTGAGACAACAAGCAATATGACAGGAACAGGCCTTGGTATCTCCTAGCAAGACCTTCCCTAGATCAGGCAGTCATCCAGATAAAGCAACATGTGATTTAGATGTGTAATTTCAACCACTGAGAATTTACTAGGAATTTTATTACCTTAAGTACTCTCAAGAATCATTACTGATAATGATTTGACCCCACTATGTAATGTCTTGAGAGACAGGCAGACAGCAAGTTCTGAAAGCCAACAGTTCAGATATGCTAGGTCTGAGCTTAAGAGAGATACAAAGGTAAAAATAAAACACTGGGCCTCCTCTTATCTAGGTTATGATGAAGACCAGTCTTTCTTCTTTGAAATGGAAATGTCTACTGAGGTTCCTCCATATTCTCTGAAAACACCTCTCCTGCCTTATAAGAAGCATTAAGGATATTTTCATTTCAGACTCCTATGAAATTTCCTGAAAAGCACAGAGAAGTAAGTGGGCACTATATAAACAAAGGGGTGAGTTAGGTAACCAATGGCAATAAACCAATGCTTAGTGGTTTGATGACGAGACAAACTAACTAGCAGAACAGCGTAAGGCAGAATTCAAAGGTCATTTGGCAAGACAGTCTGATGCAGTCCTTAGTGCCTGACTTTACAGCAATTAATCGAGCAACCGTGTATTGCTGCAGATGAGGAAACTTATATTTTCAGTACAGGTTCCCACGTACGCAATGATTTGGCTTCTGCTGAGGACAAAACAAGTTTCAGTAACAAAGAAGAAAGGCAACGCAGTATGGGTTCCTTTCATCACTAACTTTACAGCATTTTTAACCATCTCTTGAGTAGTTCAGACCTATAGGTGGCAGTTGGTAGTCCACTCTCTGAAGATTTAGAATGCCCCGTGCTTGGGCTGTAGATACTTCATGGACAATTACCATCATGCTCAGTACTAATTGCAGCACCTAGGCCTGTAAGACTATCCCAGCTACTAAACAGCCTCTCTTACTTGTATCCTTTAATTTGCCCTTGTTGCCACGAGTGAAATCAGCAACTGAGATGCATATTATCAGAGAATCATCCTCAGTTCACAAGTCCTGGTATTTATCGCCTCCAAATCACAGTGTTCTGGAAGAGCAATAAAAATTTCCGTAAGAATAGGTCCAGTTACTTAAGATATGGTCTATTTAGTTGTTCTGACTATTGAAGCAATAGTTAAGAGGCCAGAGCCAAAACAGACTCAAAGTTCACAAAGAGCATCTTCAGTACATTCTGCAGCACTGAATGCTGGCCATTAACCAGTTCACAGTGTCTAATCCTCTTTAGTTAGTAGGCAACACCAGATGCTGAAACAGAAGCGTCATTAGCGACATTCCTGATACAATTGGAGTTTCTCATTCTAGTCTCAATCTGCACAAAGGGTAATGGGGAGTTAATTCAGCTAATGCTGGTACCATTAAAAGATGGTTTCTTGGTTAGCAAGGTGTGGGAAGAAGAACTGATGAGGTACCCAAGATCCTCCTACCCTTGTTTGTGATTTGAGCTAGCAGCTTTTCTAGCAGAGTTGGAAGTGATAGAAATTAACTTCTTGAGGTTGGGTGAAGCCTGTTTATATTCTTCAGTGTAAGTATCACTCTGTATGTTTACTAATAGCTAGCAGACATTTGACAGAATCCAATGTCAGCCTTACTGAAAGTAATCAAGTCTTCAGAAGTACACAGATCCCAGCGGTAATAGATCCCAAAGGAGGTGATTCTCAATATCATGAGTCACAGCTGTGTTTCAGTGACATCAAGAAGAACGGGCCAGGGCCAACTCAGATGCTTTTGCTGCTTAAACAAAGATTTATACTGAAAATAGGCCTAACAGAAACAGACCCACTGAGGTATGACTGACATAATGGTATCTGACAGTCATCTCTTCCCCCTGCTAGCCCCCATTCCACGTTATTATGTTTTACTAGAAAGACAAACCCCTCTTCCTTAGCATTCAAAGCAATAAAAAAAAGCAACTTGATTAAGATTTCTAAGAAACCATTATATCTTTCAGCCTTTATGTAGTTGCCACTACTGGATCTTCAGTTAAGTCTCATCATCACAAGTCATTATGGAGATGGCTGTTCTGTGGGGCATTAGACAGTGCAGGATTATTTAATAGGACAGAGTTAAGGCTGCTGTTGGTCTAATAAGACCTTTAAGGAAAGTTCCAAAAGTGGGGCTTCACGTTAGAACACTGAGCGTTCACTAGGAACTCATGAACCTGCACTGGTGTGTTTAGGATTGAGAATACATACACCTAGGACTAATCTGTGTCCTTTCAGAGGGAGAAATCACTGCAGCAAAACCACCAAAACCTACAGCTTTAAAATTTTGTTACTGCATGTACCATGAGATCAGATTCACAAATCCACCACGCCAAGGTAAAGACAGGGGTATAGACCTGTATATCCTTTGATCTAGTTGTACCTACATTTTAATAAATCAGAAGAGGGCCTGGTAAACCACATCTAATATATCGATATTGCTCCTGCTTCTTAGCCATTGCAGTAAGAAGCTTAAAACTGCTGAGCAAACTTTGTTTGGGGAATATTTTCAACTTTATTATAGTAGTCCAATGCAAATAACTGCCATTGGTGATATATTTTTTTTTCTTAACTCGATTTATTTCCTATTACATGTTTTTTCTTCTTTCCAATTATGCTAGAAGCACTAACGGTCTGGATCTCTTTCCTTCTGCCAGAATATAAAAATTTCTATCCCTTTCCTTTAATTTTCTTTTTCTCAAACCCATCTATTCTTCTTTCAAACACACTCTTCTACCCTACATAAACAGATAAGCCATCTGCACTCAATCTTTCAATCTGATCACTAAACCAAACATGAGAAAGCTTTACTCAGGTTTTAGGTTGATCACTTCATAAAACCTCAGTAATACACCTCCTGTTTTTCACCCAGCACTATACTACCTCCAGAATGCATGAAAAGATGATTTAAAGAAATAGATTACTTTCACAGAAGGAAAGTTTTCACAAGGGAAATTAAGAAATTTTTTTTTTGCCAACTAAATTAACAGCTGCTGCTCCCCTCAAGTTACAGCAGCAAAGCCAGAAAACATGTTATAACCTCCTCTCACAAACACAAACTTCTCCTGGAAGACAGTAACACCATCAGATCTTTTTGCTTGTTTCTTTTGGGAGGGTTGTTTTAGTTTTCAGCTGCACTTTTGGACAGTTAGAACTGTGTAATTCTTAGTCTCTGGTGACCCAAAGTAGTGGGAAAGCACAAGTAGAGCAAAATAAACACTTTAACCCATACAGATCCAGTTGCTAGGAACACCAAAGAACTGGTAGGAAACGGCTCCTCGTTTCAGCTCATTGTCAAAATTAAGTGACAAGGCAGCAAAATACAGTCATATAATCGCCTTTTCCTGGTTCCTCAGCCTAGAGAAAGGATTAGGTTTATCTGCACAGTGTAATGCTGAACAGAATACTCCTTTGCTTGTGCTGAAAGCTGACTCATCACTTCTGAAGCAGAACAACATTCAGAGAGGAACTACTACAGTGTAATCACCCACTGCAAAAATAGCCCATTGTTATATATGAAGACAGAGGAAATGGGCTTCTGTCTACTGCACAAAATAGTGCGAACAGCTAGGCATACAAAAAATTTCTGGCTATACCAGCTTCAGCTCCTTTAACTACTCTGCTGTTGTATTCCCAATTTATAATGAAGAACTTCCTAAGGCAAAAATGGATACTGACAAAATACCAAGGAAAGCAAGATTACCTTACAATACCACACAATAGTTAAGCACCAAACTTGCCTGTTGCCCCCATATTTCATGACAATTGCTGTACCAACAACTTCATGCTCCCTTTCCCAGTTCAGTGTGTATGTATTAAGAAACATGAAAGAAACTGCAAAAACATCCAAGACTTTCTATTGCATGGTCCAGCTTAGAGTTCACACCAAGTGATGCTAATCAGTAAGCCTGGCACACAAGAACAGAAATCTATTAGCTAACGAACATTAAGCCTGATGGAAATGGTTACAATAATTAAGTGAAGGGAGAATTAAGTAAGAGAGGGACTGAGTGCAACGTGAATTGAAAGCACACAGAAAGAAATATGGAAGGGAGCAGGCTGGAAGACAAGGTTCCCTACTGTAGGGTTAAAAAACCCTGGATTTGTCACCTGTGGTACACCAGGATATATCTCTAATTTGATGGACAATTGCTGGCTTCACATTTAATTTCATATAACTTTTCCCCAACTGAGACAGTACAGTCGTATTTTAGTGCCAGAATACCTGCCATTTTTTTTTTATTTAAACACCACAGTTCTAGACACACCATGAAACAACAGGGGTACCACCTAGTAATAAAGCAACATTAACTCATGGGCTCTACTGCTCTATTTTGAAGCTTTATCCATTCTTCACTGAGCCTACCATTAACAGCACTTTTAGCATGCTAGGGTGGACAGCAGTGCTTTGAGACAGTTTGGAAGAACAATCTGAAGAAAATATCGTAAGTTTGTTCACCAGAAACGTAAGAAAATCTGACTATAAAGGTGCTTCAAGTTAGCCTGAGCTTAAAGGAAGCTCCCAAACCTACAGACACCAGGGACGGTGGAAGGCCTAGGTGAAGATCTAACTGCAAGCTACCAAAAAGACACAGCAACTTCAAATCATAGAATCGTCAGAGTTGGAAAGGACCTTAAGATCATCTAGTTCCAACCCCCCTGCCATGGGCAGGGACACCTCACACTAAACCATGT
>WYDI02025581.1:13205-23970 GCA_009867235.2 Psittacus erithacus | reverse complement strand
TTCTCTTGTTATTTCCCTTGTCATTGTTATTATTGGTGGTAGCAGCAGTGGTTTGTGTTATACCTTAGTTACTGGACCATTCTTTTCTCAACCTCTGGGAGTTGTATTCTTTCAGTTCTCCTCCCCATCCCTTTGAAAGCTGAGGGAGGAAGGGAGGGAGTGAGTGAGGGACTGTGTGGCTGGGCTTAAACCACGACAGTTCATTACCACATCTCCTTTCTCACTTGCCCCCGTGTAACCTGCACACTAAGAAAGGCTGATGCCACAAGCTCTGGAAGCCAGGGAAAGCCACCTCATAGCTGGCTACAGCACGTTTCATTGACCATATGGCTCATGCCTCTTCACAAGGACCAAGTGCATTTTCTCCCAGAAAGTCACTGGTGTAGGATACACCCCCGGATGAGAAAGGCTAAAAATCCCAAAGCTTCTTGGACACGCTACAGGGATGAGCTGTATGGATATATGTATGTATGTCTCCCCATATGAAACATGGGCAGCACAGTGACAAAGTCCCTTCTCTGCTTTCAGAACTATTCATATTTGGATGGGTCTCACACTCAAATATATATGGGAATTCAAACAGCTTTGGTAATGGCTTTTAACGAAGCATGCCAAGTCAAAATTACCAATTTCAGCTGGCTAATGGATTTAAATTATATATTGTTTAATGCAACAGTATCCAATTTAGTGCTGTTATCTACCAATACACCAAAACCATATGCTAGTTTCTGACAAAAAGCACAAAAGCTCTCCATGTTGCAAGTCCTGATTTCAGAAAAACAATCTTTTCCTTCCATATACACTGCTTGGAGTACTATTTGTGTTTGCCATAAAAGACAAGAATGGAAGAAGCACCACTGAGATTCCTGAACTTCAACCTTGAAATTACTGAGTTTATCTCTTGTACAAAAGGATGGTGGTTTAGTGGCATCTTTGTGAAACCACAGCATACTTTGCAAGATCTGTGGTTTTATGCTTTACAGAATGGGGCACTAACTTTTCAAAATCTCATGATGAGAACAGGCCAACCACTTCAAACCATGTTTTTTGTAACAACAATTTGAAGTCATCAGTGAAATTGTCTCAGCAGTAAAATTATTTACTATGAAGAATATATCTGTAATTGTCTATAAAATATGTATAACACGCAAGACACCAGAACATAGAACTGAAAAGTTACCAGTACTGAAACAGCACTTCTTTGCTCCTGCTAGTTTTCCCCTTCTTGTGCATGAAGAATTTAAACAAGGATAAAGACTGTCTAAGCCATTGACATGAGACTTGTTTTTTACAAGTCAGTGCACATGTGGATGTCTCAACCCAGTAAATTAACATGGATTTGCATCAACAGCCAGTAATTATGTTTTATGTCAGCCAATAAAGAGCAGGAGAATGATGAATTCCTACTGCCAGAGCAGCACTATATTCAACCATGGAAGTGGTACCAGTTCCAAAATTTAATGCGTCTGCCAAAACTAAAACAAAACCAAACTCACCCCAACCTTAAATGTAGTCCCCAGCCAAATCTCAAAACATGTCTGACTAGATATATAAACTTGGCCAGTGTTTCTGCACTGTCCAAAACCAGAGACATTTCCATAGTTCTCAAAACAAAGGTACTCACTCTACTCACTCCCTTGGCCAAGATTCAGTTATCTAAGCCACTTTCCACATCGTTTTCTCTATATGGAATTTTGCTTTATATATTTGCATGAATCCGGACATCTTGGTTATACAGCACTAAGAAATGCTAAACCAATGCCCACTTTGACACAAAAGGAAGACACAGCTGCTCAGCATAAAACGCCACATAATGCAATACTGTTATCTGAAAAGCACATTTGCTAGAGTCATTATATTCTGTGGCCTATGGCATTATGTATAAAAGCAGGGACTTTTAAAGTAAGAGGCTATGACAGCTGACCATTTTGTGCAAGTGCTTTTGTATGACAGCATTGCTACTAGTATTAGAACATAATAAATGTCACTTTAAGACCACAGTGATCTAAAAGGCTTAAAATGACTTGCACCAAATCTCACACTTACAACTTAGAGCTTTCTCCCTCCACAGTGGTCAACTCATGAGTGGTTGACTCTCATTCCTGTGCTCATAAGCTTGCAAAACATTAAATACCTGCTTTCTTCAAGGTGCTGTGAAAATGTAAGTGCATTTCTTACCTCAAAGTCCCCCACAAATATCATCCAGAAATGGAAAAGTGTAAAGCACTATTTTTTCTCAGAGATTAATGCTTGTGGTAGTACTGACAAGAATCTCTCACCAAATTCCTTTCTGTGGAAGGCTTTAATCAAGTACGTTGTAATGTTATCACAAGCAGTGTAGACAGCCAGCACCACACTTTATCATGAGGTGTGAGATGACACAGGATACAAACATTACAAGCATAGTTCTTTTTAATTCCTTTTGTGTAGAAAGAAAAAGAAAAGAAAATGTGAGTCCTCCACTGCAAAATTTATTCACACATCACTAGCAGGAGATTGCATCCACTTCACATTGAAATTTTAGTGAAAGCAAGAATTCATATTAATTACTTGTATATGTCAATTCTAATTAGCCCACAAAGGCTAGGTAAGTGTCCTAAGGAGACTGCAGGGTATCCCCACATTGCTGCAGAAAAGTCAAGTATCCAGTCTTGGCCAGTCTGTGTCTTGGGATACGAGAAAGCTTACAAAGAGCCATGCAGAGTGCTGGAGAAAGGCAGCAGGGGAACAAGGTTAAGAAAACAAAGCCTTCCTGCTTTTTGCTGGTTTTGGCAAACTAGACCAATAGGCAATACAGGATGCTTTCTGAAACAGACAGAAAGCAAAGCAAAAGAAGCAATAAACATTCACTCAACACTGTAACATGCAGTGTTACGACATCTGCTTCTGAAGCAAAACAGAATGTTACTATGCAGGTTTTACTTTTCACTGTGCAGGGAAAATGTCCATTCCTTTATCCCTAGAAGTAATTGTGATCGTTATCATCAGCCTTGAGGAAACCGAACATCCAGATGGGCTGAAATTACAAACAAAACCCTTGTCTTCCAGATGTAAGCCTCAAAAGAATCCAAATGATGTCAGAAATGAATGTACCATTAACACCTCCTAAAACAGGGGTAGAATATACGCCAATTACAATGTATACCAACACCATTTGGATTGGATTTCAGCCAGTATTTTCCCTTCCGCCCTAATCTACAGCATCGGACATGTGTGGGTTTTGGTGCCATATCATTATGGCACCTACTCATTTGCACTAATTTCTCCTTCTACGCTGACCTAATAAGCAGCAATGCAATTTAATTGTACATATTATGCACTGTTCTCTACCAGCAAGTGACAGTAGCTCACAATATGAAAAGGAATTAAACATTCATTCATTGACAGAATACCACTGGTTTTACCCAGACACAAGATACACTAATGGATTGCTACAGATTATAGTAATCCATTACTATATATTGATATATATAGTATTATAAATTTATAAATGGGAATAAGTACATTAATTTTCAGAAGCATGCAGGAGTGCCTGCAGTTGCCTATTCACCACCCTAGCCTGTAATGGATTAGGATCCTCTTTCTCACTGCTACTTAAAAGATGCATTTCAGAAGAAAATTACAAGCTTTGGAACAGATTCAGCACATTGAATAGAACATGTTTCTTCTTTTTTTAAACGTAAACCCAGCCTTAAGTAGGAAAAATACAGAAATACTTATAGGCTGAAGTAATTTATCTGAAGTTTGATAGCCTAATACCACAAAGACTGAATGCTTTACTCGTGGAAAATAATTAGATGTGGTCTGCTGGCATTCACCTGACCTGCAGTCCACTTTTGGGTGCTATGAAGGTAGCTGAAATTTGAGTAAAATGCAGCCAACCGCCATTCTTCTATTTCCACTACATACACCTCATCTGATGAGAACAGATCACGTACACTTTGGAATACCCGAACAGGACCATTTCCATCTGTGTCTGGCTACGTGACATGCAGACATCACATAACCAGAGGGTCCTGTGCCTTCATCAGAGGTTGTGGCCTGACTGCTGAGGCACTGTTGCTGGACAAGAATGACAAATTCACTAGGATAAAGTTTTCAAAAGAGCCCCAGCCTGACTTAACACACAAAACACAAATTCACAGGTCACTTAGGTTCTAAATTCCTTTCAAAACAATCCTGTGCTTTGGTACCTCTGCAAATTTTACTTAGTAAGCTTTTATACAAACATCGATAGCATTGTTAAAGTACAAAATGTTCTTACTGTGCAAATTGTAGTCTTGGAAACCATGTGCTGCTGTGGAACAACTGGTGTAGAGGTAGTGGTCTTTGAAGAGAAAACTGAGAGGACATCAAGAAAAATTACCCTCTACTTTGTTCTCTACTATATCACCTCACACAGCTGACTTTATGTCTGGTAAGGGAGCACCACATAAGTTCACAGTGGAAGAATTTCACTTGCACCAGATAGTTCCCACAAATAACATGTAATTTCATTCAAGGTTCTCCTTTTTCAGCATAGCAGCTTAGGCAGACCTTGAATTTTTCACTTTTTACCAGCAAGACAAAACTGTTATGCATGAGTGTTAAACACCTGTGAACACAAGCACTTAAGTCTGCTGTGAACTGTTTGTCCAAACTTACTTACCTACCTTCGACATCCTGATCCTGAAAGACTTTAAAATGCAGAAATTGGCAACAGTCTTGAAAACAAGAAAAACCAGACAATCCTTAAAATCGTTCATTTTACCAAACTGCACAATTGGAAAGACTAAAAAAGAATGAAGCATCTACTTAGACTAAGCAAAAGATGACACTGCCTTTCTAATACACGGAATAATTAACTAACACATTCAATAGTATTAATTCCAAGGTTTGGCATAGCCTTATAAATAGCACTGGACTTCTGAAAGTTAAACTCCTTTCCCAATTGAGATTAATAAAGCTCTCTGGATGCATATATGTTTGCATAGACAAAAATAATGTGTGTACCAGGTTCCTCATTGTACTGAGGAGATGGACTATCTCTTCATCTCTCACTAAGAGAGATGCCATTCCCTTTCAGAGATTTATTTCCATCTATTTAAGCATCAATATATATGTAAAGTGAGAATTTTACTCTAGAATACTTACCTTTGAATAACCTTTAAAGTGTGAGGGAAAAATAAGAATCTGAGATATTGAACGACTTGTTAGAAATGAAACTTGATTATATATTGGGTAAAGTAAGAAAAAATACTTCCTAAAATATGCACAGCACTGACAAATCAAAAAGCACATCAGCAGAATGAAAAGTTAAAAGGATCTCAAGAGAGATCCTTGTAGTTATGGCCATTAAAAAATAGTGTTAATTAAACAAAACTTGAATAATTTTAATTCGGAAGAAACAATCTTATCAATAGATACAGCGACAGCAAGGAAAGGCTGGCTGCGTCATCAGAAGGCATACTTGAGAAGAAATTATTGCAAACTGCTGTCTGTCTGACCAACAGAACACTATTACTGGTGCAGCTTTGTTAAAGAGATGCCTAAAGAAGAAATCCGTTAGAAAATGGTAGGAAAACAAACAAAAAAGCGTGTTTGTTTGGTAGCTGCGTCCCATCCGCTGCTTAAAAAAAGCAGTAAATAGGGAAGCAAATGAAGCTCACGCCAGTTGTCATAAACATGTTGACCCACAGGTGACTTTATTGTGCCTTCTAGCAGAAAAACTCTCACGCTTGGATTGCCAGCTTCTGCAGAGAGACACATTCCCTAATCTTTATTTCTCCTTGAATGCTATCACAGCACAGTGCCTAATTTTCACTAGCTGAATGCCTATGAATTAACAGTACTTTTAATTACTTTAGATACAATCTATATTTGAGCATGCTTTTCATTTTGCATTCATTTTTCTTCCATTCATTATCAGTCTTTCTTCTTACTAGACTGTTTATATTTTCATTTGTGCAGGCTTTAACAATACACTGACTCCAATACTGCCCTAATTAAATTTACTTGCACAGATTCAACAACAACCCCTTGTTGACATCAGAAGTACTCCTTTTTCTTCTTTCCAATATTTTTTATTGTCTATCAAAGAATTATTTTCCCCAGGCCCTACCACTTTTTAGAGTCAGCCCTTGTGCACCTAGTCCTCCAATACATATCCAGATTAGTATTTCAGCTTTACAAAAATTACAGTCCAAGTCCTAACTGGCCTGCACTTTTTAGTCCAGAAATGTTATTTAGGTCCCTTCAAATAAATAAATGCAGAGCAGCTTCTGACCACAGTGGGAAGAATGTTTAAGATTGGATTTTTTCCACCACAGCCATCATTCCCAATTCTCTTCATAATTAAAATCCTACTCAAAAATGTCTTTCTAGAATGGGTAAAGAATCAAAGCTGAAAGCAGGGCTCACCTATGACTTTTCCTTTCATCCCACATAAATTCACCCCTGAGCAATCCCAAGAAAGCACCAGTATTTTCCCTCCTACAGTGAAGGATACTCTCACTTTTTGCACTTCAATTTTACCCTTTCAGAACCTGGATTATTCCAACATTTTAAAATCATTTCCAAATCACCACATTGCCACTTCTGTTATGCACAGAGAGATCCAATAATTTTCTTTTTCTCTGTTTATATTTCTTACATTTCCTTTTTCCCTGCCGTAGGTCATCTTCTTCCAGTGTAGAATCTTCTCTAGACAGAATTCTCATATATAATGCCTAGTAACAGAAAGCTCTGAATTTAGCTTCCTCTCAAAACAAAAATTATGATCTGTAGTAGTAAATAGTAGTCTCTCTTTTGAATTTATTCAGAAATAATATGGTGGTTTGAATCAATTAACCAAGACATAATACTGGGGGGGTCATGGTTATTTGTGTAAAGGAGATAGAAAATCATATTGAGGGCAAATGCATAATAGTAAACCTTCCTGCCCTTAATAATTTGCATTTGAGAGTCTAACTAATAGGTGCTTCAGGACAGGGAAGAGAAACACAGAAGCTGCCTCCTTTATTTTTCATTTTCTCTTGCTCTTAGAACCCTCATTATGGGGTTGCATTTAGTTACATATATGCTGTATGATGACTTGTATCACTAAGATAGAAGCAGAGGCATTGCTCTTTGATGAGGAACCCCATCAAACACCTACCTCCAAAAGCCAGTGGGTATGCTCACTGGCTGGCCAGCCACTGGGATGGCCAGCCCCACAGGGAGCACATATGGAAAATACAGCATCACAACATGCACGTTCAGTGCCTTCCAAGAGCTTGAGCTGAGACAGCCAGATTTCTCTTGGTTTCCTGAAGCTGTTCTGCAGCTAAACTCATGACCAACATGCAGCTCAATTCCTGATGCACCACTGAGCCTAAGCTTACCTGAGAGATTTCTCCAGTACATTGGAGATGCCTCTGTTTAATGTGTTACACAACCTTAGCAAAGATGGAGTGGAACATCCTGTTAGTACTGCCTGGAAGAAATAGGTCATGTAACTTGGACACTGCCAATTGCCAAACAGAAATCAATTAAGAAATCCATGTACGGAACAGAAAAATCAATGGTCACTGACACGGCCCAGTGAGTGGGTGATATGCAGAGCACAAAGTAGTACTGACATGTATTGATGCAACGAGGAGCACAGCTATCTGCGATCTAGACAGGAAGGAAACACAGTGTGTACAGCATCATGGATGCCTTGCCAGCATGGGGCTGGGAGCACATACCATGCTGAATGGGGCAAACAGAGGGATAGAGGGAGAGAACAAGCTATGACTTCGGCTGTTACCACCTCTCCGCACATGGAATTTTAGACTGAATTGATGTTGCCCCTCATGTTTTTCCGTAATAACCTATGAAAAGAATTTTTAAGTATATTTATATACAAATCCATAAATACACTTCACACTCTCTGCCCCATAGATACAAACATACACACATTAAGGCATTGACATCATACTGACTGTGGCTGCATTCTAGCTGCCTGCAAACTGTGTTAAGTTTGCTCATAATTTAACTTAGAGAATCAGGGGTAAAATGACACACCCTTTAAGGCATTCCAATTCAAGTAATTTCTTATATGTTAGTTCCTGTTATAGGGCATAAGCAAAACCCTAGGCCCTCCTCTCCTTTCCTTAATTAATTCTAAAAGTAGGGTCTTTCTTCTGTTTTCTCTTTAGTCTAAAAATCCATTGCAGTGATGAACAATTTTCACTGATCACTTAACCAGACACCATATTTTACTGCAATAATCTACTAATATTTCAAGATTTAGCACAGAATAAGAATACAACTGTAATTTTCAGACGTTTTTGTCAGCTGTCAACAAAGGCAGCATCAGATCTCCTACCATTTAATTATCATCATTATTTAAAAGAATTAAGATAAATTCTTAATGATGCTTTTTGGCTACATAGATTAAAACCTCTACAAATTATTACCTATTAAAAATAGATATTCCTTGTCTTGTGAAACTTTTACTTGTGATCCTGGCTCAGTAAGAAGCTGCAAGAATTGAATATGATGTGCACAGAAGGAAGGCAGAAGTGTCAGAAGCAGGAGAACACCCTCAAGCGCAAAGCCGCAGGCAGCAGACTCGCTCAGCAGAAAGCACATGGAATGGGCAGGAAGATAAGAATTTAGAAGCAGGAAAAAACCCCAAAACAGGCATTTTAGAGACTGGATGAGATAGGAAGGCTAAGGACTTAAAGGCAGGAGGCTAAATAAATGATACCAGGAGCTGGAAAATCCCCATCGTGCTTTAAAAGAAGAAATAAGGTCATAAGACAGCGCAGTGAGAGAAGAGCTGCGCCACTGGCCAGCAGCAGGGCCAGTGTTTAAGAGGCACAGTTTCTTTGTTTAAAGAAAGAAAAATAATAAGAAGAAAAATCAGCAAGGGTCCTCCTAATGGGCAGACTTCACTGAAGGGCATTCTTTTTCCGGAGGAAGCTTCTTGGGTCTGCTATGTCTCCCTGGTGCCAGGGCACAGCACTGCATTGTTCTTTAGATAACACAACATAACACTGTGGGGTAGTTATGATTCCTTTCATGTGGAAAACAGCGTGTCAGGGGGGAAACTCTGGAGCTCGATTTTAAATGTTTCCAAAACACAAAAGTCTGTTGGGTTATGAAGCATGCCCCAGTTCACAGGTACAGCTGCATCAGGGCCAAAGGCATGTCTCTGGTTTGACATATACCTCACTTAGTTTGTAAGAGAGGATCTCAAGCTACATCCATTATATTCTGTAATTAGAGATACTTGCAAGAAGCATGTGCATAATAAGAGGTACTTCATAATGCTTTTTTCTCAGCTCAAGTGCATTCTTCCCCACTTGTTTTCTATTTTACTATTAAGTGCCAGTTTCCCAGTTGGAGACAATTTACCGTACCAAAATCTCACAGGATAACCTAGTCTGTGCAAAACCAGAACTCCTGATCAAGAATTAAAGCACTGGGGATATTATATGTAATCTACCTATATGTAGTTTTACCATCTTATTTTTTTATATTTCCAATATCCTTTCGCTGTTCACCTACACAAAAGAAAGTTATTTTTTCTTTAGAATTAAGTTAACACACAGCATGTTATTAGCTGGTAGGGATTATATAAGAAGAAAACAGGAACTTTCTGACATCAAATACTTTGGTAAGAAGCTGGGTGAATTAATGACCTGTTACATATAAGCCCCGGTGTTCTGCCAAATGCTTGTACTTTGCTAAACACCCTCCTCCCCAAACTTCAAATTGACACATACATCTATACTTCAGATAAAGTCAATTTTACCATTCCAATCTTGTCTCAAAGCTCGTTTTAAACAATCTTCCAGTCTAATTAGCATTACCTTCTGGCTCCTTAGTACCATCCTTCTGAATATTGGCATGGTTAAACCACTCAGGTCTACTTGGTTTAGTACAGTGTAGCAAATGTCAGTGAAATAGGAGGGCATATGGCATATAATTACAGAACCATATGGATGCCAGTAGTGATAGTCAACAATATTCAAACACAAGACCAAGCAAGTTAAAGGAAGAGCAACAAAAGACCATCATAATCATAAAATGGATGTATATAATTTCTTTACATCTCAAAGAAGCCTCTACATGCCTGTCCTTTACCCAAGCAAAGCTACTGTGTCCATACAAGCACACAGCTGGGGAGCGCAGTCTATATTATTTTTACTGTGGTTTGGAAATTCATAAACCCAGGTTATTAAATGATACAAGAAATCACTCACCAATGCACAGAGCAGATCCACTGCTTCCAGGATCAGCTCTTGGTGGCCAATCCGAGTGACTCCCAGTTCCTCAAGCTCCTGATGAGTGATATGCAGCAGCTGCTCGCCATTGATCTTTTCTCTTTCAAAGTTTTTAATGTATTGTTGGAGGCAGTCATCGAGGCCTGTTTGAAAAAGCCAAAAACGCATATTCAGAGAACAGAGACAATCATAATTCTGCAATTCACAGAGTTTCCAAGTTTCTTGGAAATGCAAATATAATTCCTTGTTTGGATTTGTTATGGAAAAATGTGTAAAAAAGCATAATTTAACTTTCATAGTTCAGTGCATACTGCTAAAGAGAAAAGTTTCTATTATTGACATTATTTTCAACACTCTTCATAGAATCATAGAATAGAGTTAGGGTTGGAAAGGACCTTAAGATCACCCAGTTCCACCCCTTTGCCATGGGCAGGGACGCCTCACACTAAACTGTGGCACCCAAGGCTCTGTCCAACCTGGCCTTGAACACCGCCAGGGATGGAGCATTCACAGCTTCCCTGGGCAACCCA
>WYDI02025581.1:0-13183 GCA_009867235.2 Psittacus erithacus | reverse complement strand
GTCCAACCTGGCCTTGAACACCGCCAGGGATGGAGCATTCACAGCTTCCCTGGGCAGCCCATTCCAGTGCCTCACCAACCTCACAATAAAGAACTTCTTCCTTATATCCAATCTAAACTTCCCTTGATTAAATTTAAACCCATCACCCCTTGTCCTATCACTACAGTTCCTGATGAAGAGTCCCTCCCCAGCATCCCTGTAGCCCCCTTCAGACACTGGAAGGCTGCCATGAGGTCTCCACACAGCTTCTCTTCTCCAGGCTCAACAGCCCCAACTTTCTCAGCCTGTCTTCATACGGGAGGTGCTCCAGCCCCTGAGCATCCTGGGGGTCTTCCTCATTTTAACACTAATTTTAACCCTTCATGGTACTTACTAGGGAGACATGGGAAGAACAAGGAAGGACAGAGAGTGCCATTACAAAAAACCTTTTTCTTCCAATGTCATGAGGACACAAGTGTAAATTTGGCTTACGGAAGAATATGATTAGGAGCACATTCTTCCTGGTATTCTTTTTGTAGGACTCTTCAAAGTCATACAGGGTAGCCACCTTACCATCTCACTCATTAGGAAACTGGTTTTGAGGCTCAGTAACCACCTACACTAACTGCTACACCCAGTGTCAATATATTTATGTATTTATGTCAAACTCTCCAACTTTCTGAAACACAATAACATACAAATGATTTTGTAACAAAACCTTTGATTAATAATTCAATTTTACTCATGCACAAATAACTATTTCGTTTTGCCCTGAAAATTCATAAGGTAAGAAACATTGTATTAAATACACAGAACATCATCATTATGGTTAAATTAAGGGGAATATGTTTGTGCAAGCACTAAGAAAAGCCAATGGATATAAAGAAAAGAAAAGCAAGAGGCATATGAACAATATTGTTCGTGTCTGTCTGTTTGAAAGTTCTCACAGACACAATAAAAACAGAAATAAAGCAAAGTTAATTGTTGCCTTAATTTCCTGGATTATTATTACGGAAACTGGTAATTCTATCATGCACCTTAGTATCTTTGAAAGAGAAACCTGTAGGTATTTTTACATTTTTTGAATCGCAGAGGTCCTTTTAAGTGACCAGACGATACAATATGGCAATGATGAACAGAAATACATCACAGGAACCCTGGGGAACTGAAAGCAAGCCAGAAAATGTGGAATTTAAAACTATCCTGTAGACAAGAATACTTGATATTCTCCATGTTTTTCTATTCTCAGGTTTATTAAATAGAGTATCTGAGAAAGAGAGATCTGACATCTTATGCTTGGCATGAGACTAACTTTAGGTCTCAGTTAAGCCAACATAATTCAGTTGAGATAAAGTATAAAGTTGAGATAAAGGATTGTGACAACAGAAGAACTGAATAAAACAAAATAATGTATTTTCTTCTGTTCCAGAAATACAAGAGGATATACTGCAGTTTTCTTCAATGAAATTACCTCTCAAAATTATTCAGTTATTTACTCTTTAAAAAGATAGTCCTAAGTTATATTACAGTGCTCTTTTATCATTTACCATGTAGCAATCACAACCTTATAGCCACTTAGACATATAGCCCATCCAAAACTAGATCAGTAATGTAAGATGTTGCGGTTTATGTCGCTATCTATAATTATGAGGTAGTTTGGTTTAATTTTGCTTCTTGGTTTTGTTTTGCTGGGGTGCTTTGTTTTGGTTTGCTTATTTTTAACTCAAATCATCAGTCTCTTTGTAACCAATACCTAAGCCTTTTCTCCATTCTGGAATGGTTTGCAAACAGGACACTATTTTTCTCCATCTGTTCATGCTTTTAAGTGATACGATGAGCAGTTTCATGTAAGCGTATTTCAGTTTGGATTGGTTAAAAATTGACCACTGCAAATTTAACATTTGAAATTCAGAGCCATTATTACACATTCCTGCTCCCTGCTTGCTCAAGAACAATTCCAGAGCAAATTCCAAGACTCCTATGTTTCAGGTTTGCTTTTAGTGACTATTTGCCTGAAACTCATCATAAAAAGCCACTGAAACTGATACCAGATATTAAATTATTTTGAACAAAAGTGAAGCAAATGAATTGCAAACCTTAGTATCAGTGGCCACAAATAAGCATTTGTAGTATTCAGAAAGGTTTAGAAAATACCAAATTAACATCACATCCCATAAAAACTGTGTAGCCAGATGTATTAAATGTCCCTTTGTGGCAGAGAGAATGTATGACAAGAGCGAAATATGAAATTTGCATTATTCATACTGCTCTGTAATAGCTCCCCGGGGCATCTTTAGAAGGCATTTACTTAATAGTGCAAACAGTATGGCAGTTGACAACAGAATACAGAAATATATCATTAAAGGACCACGCTGTCTCATAGCATGACAGCATTTGATAAATACACACACAGAGAAAGAAGTATTTGTCCACTGCTCGTTGCTTTTCTGTCTATCTAGGAGGTAGGAATTGTATTCCATTGTTCCTTTTCTTGCAATGTAAAAATGTTTTTTGATAACTGCAAGGTGTTACAAAGCAGGAATTTAGCTAAGAGTAATTTCATTCTTTATTATTGTGGCTATAATTGGTTTTAGCATGAAAATATCAAAGATGCAATTAAAAAGAGTACAGAATAAGATCATTTTGACTCACCAAAGCCAAGTGGAATATTTATTTCCTCAAGCCACTCAAATTGCTCTTTATGCAATTTTCTCAATATGATTTCTGTTTACAAGTAAGACTTACATTAGTTAAGACTCATTACCACAAACAACTAACGGGCATTAACCGTGCTTTATATATAGGTAAATAAAATTAAATCACTAGTGCCAAGTTACACAGTATTGGTGTCAGGCAAGAAACACAGAGGCTTGCAGTTCTGATCCTGCACATTCCTACTTTTTTGGGGTACAGTTTGTAACTAACCAATATATCCTTCATACTGCAGTAAATTAATTCAAGGAAAAGGGTTTAAACATGTATGCTTTATTTTAAAGCTGAGACTTAACATGAGACATTATGAGAGATCTGCTATATTGTCTCTGCTATATTGTCTCTTGTGTGTCTCTTGGCCCAGGCAGCCAAGAAGGCCAACAGCATCCTGGCCTGTATCAGAAATAGCATAGCCAGCAGGGCCAGGGCAGTGACCATCCGCACCTAGAACACTGTGTTCAGGCTCGGGGGAAACTTAACGCTCTCTACAGCTGCCTGAAAGGAGGCTGCAGTGAGATGGGGGTTGGTTGCTTCTGCCGAGTAACAAGTGATAGGACAAGAGGTAACAGCCTCAAGCTGCTCTAGGAGAGGTTTAGATGGACATTAGGAACAATTACTCTTCACAGAGAGGGCAGTCAAGCACTGGAACAGGCTGCCCAGGGCAGCGGTGGAGTCACCATCCCTGGAAGCATTCACAAACCATGCGGATGAGGCCCCCGGTGATATGGTTTATAGGTGGTCTTGGCAGTGCTAGGGAACAGTTGGACTTGATGATTTTAAGGGTCTTTTCCAACCTAGTTGGATATTGTGATTCTTTCTATTTTTAAGTAAAAAGCTAGGGCGAGGAAAACTTTATCCCTATGTTCAAAAAGTAGGGAAAAACCAAGCATCTGTGATATACTGAGTACAAACTATGCTTTTGCAAATAAGGCATGTCGTAAATTGCCTAAATCACGGAGACATGAAAAAGAGGAGGCAGAAAAATCAGGTAGGGAGAAAGGGCAGGAAAAGACAAGCCAGTTAGCTCTAACACGTTTATTTTTAGAACTGCATAATTAAGAAAACAGAATCATTAAAACAACAAAGCAAACCAACATGTTATAAAAAAACCTCTCTGTAGAGCTAGCTAAAATTAGACATAAGTACTAACTCAGAGCCAGCATTACAAAAGATGCTACATATTGTGGGCAATAAGACCCACTGAAATTAAAATTAATCTCTTCATTGATGTCAAACAACATCATGTTTATTTTATATTAAAAGCACATAGTTGCCGTGTTATGTTAAGGTCTGTCCCTTTCTCTCTAGCACTAGATGGAGATATTGATAGAAAATTTCTGTAAGAGTAAATGAAGGAAAACCACAAGTTGTTGCCTGTTATTCAGGAAGTCAAATTATGCAGACAGATCAGCTCTCACAGGGGGAAATGTGGTGACAATAACTTTATCAAGTGTGATCCATCACAAAAGAAAAGTAATTTCTAAGTTTAAAAAGTCTAATTTCCAGTTTTTCATAAATCTCTCCATACACTACATTTATTTGCTTCTTTTTTCGTATATTTTAATGGAACTTTGTTACTTGTGCTGGTTTTATAATGTAGCCTAAAAATTCCTCACCAAGTGATGGTTTTGTTCCTACCACATCATTATTCCCAGAGGAAAATATACAGCAGCTGGCTAGAAGAGCAGAACGCTGGCTGTGAAATGGAGGGGTTACGTGGAGGGCAGACAGGAAAGGTCTGTGCCAGTTCAGCTTGTCACAAACACGACTGCTCTCATGAGAGGATTCTTCTGACAGAAGAGGGTATGCAAAGTGATACGCTCCGTTCTAAAAACGCAGCGTTGCTCATTCTGCTTTTAGGTACAAGATGAAAGAGAAAGAAAGCTCAGTGGAAAAGCATTTACCACTGCTGACTTCTACAAGGAAGCGTTAAGAGTCCATTTATAGCCAGTTGGCAGAGAAGTCAAACCCACTTTGACTGGGGGTCTGAGAAAGTACTTAACACCTTTCCTAATTAAAATAGCTTTTACAATGAAAAGCACGTAGAATACTAAAATCACAGTTGCACAGAGGTTTATACACAGCAGCAACTTTGAGGTACATATGCAATTGTCGGTGGGATCTGGATCTAAGGTACAAAACACGAAAGTCAAGGGAACGATCTCAGCTTGTTCAGAATAATTACAATTTGGTCTGACAAGAGCAAATTAATATTCCTGTTACTGTATCTCATTTGACTAATAAAAGCTATACAACAATCATATCTGCTTTTGCAGATGGGCGACTTGTAAAAATCAATAAATCAAGTGAAAAAGGGACAAAATCAATTTTCAGATATCATCGTGCTGGATGTTGGAGGAAATCCACTGGAGCTGCAGTGTCCTTCAGGGAAGACAAATGCAAACAGTGACTGCGCTTGTTCGTGAGGGCAAGAGTCTTGTATAATATGACCACAGTGTCACAACAGGAACGCGCCTGCACCAGCACACGCGTCTCAGGAGTGTGAGACACCAGGGTCACCTAATAATTCAAAAGAAAACTGATTGTACTGAAACTGCCTCTGGTGACAAGGATGAAAAAAACGACAGAAACACTGCAAAGAAGGGGAGAGAAAAGGTGAAAGACAATCAGAAACTGCGCTTTGAGAGAAGGAATAGAGAACAAGACTGCTGAAGTAGGTTTGGAACCGTAAGAAAAGAAGCATTGATTCCTGCTGGTTTTTGGCAGTGACCTCATACATGACCTTCCAGATAAGCAGGACTGAACCTGAGACAACTCACCTGATTCCACCAGTGGCTTCTCTTCTCAGGCAAAGCACTTGCAAGCCCAGAAAATGAGCTGTTCACTACTAGGCAGAAAGAAATCTCTCAGTTCTGTGCTGGAAATTACCTAATTAACCGGGGAAGGCAGCACAACCTTCAGCTTACATATGCAGATCTGCTTAGCTATATCCAATGTTTAACAGCATCTACAGGCTCAGCCCAGCAGTAGCTGTCACAGAAAGTGAGAAAGTTGGGGTGTGTACTCTTTTTAAAACAAGTGGTATTTTCTATATAAAGCAATATTTTGCTGCTAGTTAGAAAGATCTGGAAGAAACTGACTGGTTTGTTAACAGGTAAAAGTAGGTGGAGAACATGTGCCTTTTCCTAAATGTAACTTTATTGAACACACAAACCAGTTCATGGGTGTTCTTTATCACAAACCCCTTTGATTTACTACCTTGGACTTAGGCACAGTGGATCTTTCCCCATTCTTATATAACTTGTAACAATGAACATCATCAGGTGGGTATTTTTTGTCAAGGACATTAAAAGCTTTTGAAGAATTATTCAGTCCAAATAAAGAAAAGGTATAATCCTCACGACCATGCTCATGCTAAGCCGACTCTCAGATATCAGCTATTTGTTCTTAAAGCCTTTTCAGAAGGAAAGAAACACAAAAGCAAAACCGAAACACTGTTAGGAGTGCCTAGAGAAAAGGATCTTCATATCCACATAACCTTGCATTTGAAAACACTCCGGACCACCAAGCTGAGAGCTTTACAGACCTAAACTTCCCTGAAGTTTGGAGTCTATTTAGAAACTAGACTATCATGCAGTATTTGCATCTTTAAGCTACCCTACTTGTTACAAACCTTATCTGTAGCAACAAGATAGCTAGATAAAAAAATGTCACACAAAAAGTACATTCAAAATTGCAAGTTAGAGCAGGGATGCACAAACACTCAAAAAGGAAAGAATTAAGATTATTTTGAAAAAATAATCCCTGAATTCTGGCATTATCTGACCTTTAAATGCTTGACTGTGCAAGTATTATGCGCTTAAATGTTGCTTCCCAGATGAGTTTCCTCTGCGTCACTATAATATTCACACAGATACAGATGGATGTTTTAGATGCAAATACAAGCAGACTTTTGCTGCTTGCATTTACAGACCCATCATCTGCATGAACAGGAACTGGTGCAGAATGAGCACTTTGAATGAATGTTTCTCAAAGACCAACTGACACCCAAAAATGCTGACTTCCAGGCTTCAAAGTGGGTTGAACTTCCCCAGACAAACTGTTCCACTTGTCTCACACCACTGTCTGAGGTTCACAGTCTAACTTCTCTTGCTCCTCTTCTACTCTCCTGAGAGTGCCGGGCTCCTCATCTGCCCCATCAAAGCAGACACACTCAAGAGCCAGCATCCAGCCTCTCCCATCCTCATCCTGCTGCTACATCCCACACACCAGCCTATGTCACTGGCTCAGTAGCCCTGGTTACAAATATCATCTCACCCTCCTAATTCTTATCACATTCCATTTCCCCCCCTAGCAAAATCCCATATATTTTCAACTCCATTTACTGCCAGCTTCCGTGTCCAGTTGTCACATATTTTCCTCTTTCCACACCGTCCTTATTCTTGTGTTTTCTCTAGGTGAGGTAGGCAGCTTTTTCTCCCCTGTACCAGCAGGGAAGCAGTGTTATGAGAGCACAAGCTGGAGGGAGCTGGGAGCTTCCAACCTCAGTTCCTCTTCCATCCCCAGAACAGGTCATATTTTCATTTTTAATGGCAGATCTCCCCAGCCACACACACCTTTGTTAAAAGGGATGCAACCCTCAAGAAAAATCCATTGCAAGTTCCTGAGCATATGAATTACACACACCCCCACTGAATAAGGCCAAACATCTCAGCCTCTTCACCAAGAGTGCATGTCTGACACACCAACCAGCCTGCCAAATTCTACCTAATAAACAAAACCAATGGGAATACTACATTACCATGTGCATGGCCAAGGCTTTCCCATTATCTCAGTGTCTATGATTACAAGCTCTTTTGGCAGTAATTTTCCAAGATAACCATATCACCAAGACCAAAATTGCGCTGAAATTATTAACATTTCAAGAGTTCAGAGCACCTGAGAAGGCTTTGTAAGGGGATGTGTCAAGCAATATTAATAACAAATTATCAAACTGTTGCATCTATACAATTGGATATTATAATACGCCATCTCCCTTAAATTGACATTAAGTGACTTAATATAGTTCTGCCTTCATTACCTGTGTCTGAGTAATAGGAAATGAAGCAATTTAACTTCTTCCACAAAAAATTGACACATGTTGTTGAGCTGTGGCATTATCACAGAGGCAATAAACAACCAGAACTAGGTCTGACCTTAAAGACGCTTCTGGAAGAAAAGTGTCACACTCAGAGAATGTATCACATTTTCAGACACAAATGCCTGTCCTTGCTGTCACATTTCACAACAACCTTGACCTCAAGATATGTCACTGATGCAGTTATTAATGAATTTCCCACAGAAGTGATAAAAACCTGAAGCGTCTTTATTAGATTGCTGTGTTAATAAAAATTTAAGTCTTTCCACAGCCTCAGTAACTTTCTCCTTGATAAAGAGATATTTCTGAAGCAGTGCGGCTGAAGAGTGACCTGGAAGTGGTAGCAAGCCTCAAAAAGCCAGCACATCCATACCTCCATTTGTCTGATTATATGCATCCACTTCCCAATGTGATTAAGCTGAGAATACTTGGACCCCAAATCCACCTCATTACCTTTATTTTAATAGGGTAATGCTGTGGCCAAATGCAAGACAAGTCCTTCTAGCTATTTCCTATACTAGACTCATGCAACATGCTGCTTTTCTTTTTCCAATCAGTTTGAGGAGAACCTCTGCTGGCAGAAACACTGGCTCCAAGTTAGAGTGGTACCTTTGTACATCCTTGTGCCTCGTAACAGCTCTGTGCATGGCTGTGCAGTGAATTGGGTCAGAATCCTCTCCATGTTAACTTCACTTCTTTTTGTTAGCAGCTATTTTTAACTGCCACAGATGCACTGGAATACACCAGTGGATGAAAGAGCAGATGCTTAAGCTGGCACAACTGCCAATGAACATTCTTTTCAAGATACGCCACAAGAAAGCCATATTTGATAATTCTTTACTTACTTTTCTCTCCTATTTGCTGAGATGGCAAACGCCTGATCACCATCCCAGCCATTGCTCTGGCCATCCTGAAACTTATCTACATTTTAAAAACCTTTTAGGATTAGCTAGAAAGACAATATGAAATAAATGCACAAGGTGAAAAAATAGATTCGTGTTTCAAAGAATCTTGATTTATACTCAAACCAAAATGGAGAACCAGCATAATTAAACTCTCAAATCTCTACCCACTCACAAAAGAGCAAAGATCTCCTTGTCAGAACAATTCTGGTGGTGATTGAACATCTCTAGGATCAGTAGTAACAGTTAGAAGAAACAACATCTACCCTGCATACCCGAGGGATAGCGTTGCTTACAAGTGGAGAACTGACGTGATCAAGTTTTATATTCCTCCTTTTTGCAATAACTGCCAAAGGTTGTTTTCTCATCTCCCTGGGTTGGAGGATTAGTGGTGTATTCCAGTTCTATATTAACCTGCTACCAAAGATGATGGGGGAAAGAAAACCAACAAACCAAAATCAAAAGACAAACCAAACAAAAAACGACCAACAAAAGGGAACCATTCTTAAATGGGAAGAAAACCATTAGAAAATCAAGTTTCCTTCAATAGAGCCTAAGCACCCTGTCCCTACTTTAGGAAGGTCAGCAATTGTAATAAAGAAGGAACTGCATTAACGATGTTCTCATTTACAAGGACTAATCTTAAAAGCAAAAGTACCAGAACAAATAGATATAACTGAAAACTCCTTTCTCCAGTTTCCAAGGATTTATCCTCCTTGCACTCCCCCAGGCAAGTCTCTATCACAGACTGACCTTCAAAAGACTAGTTTGATATCACACAAAACCATGCCAAGCAAGTTTTTGTACAAGTAATATGGAGATATTCCCCCCTTTTCCCTTGTTCCCTGTGAAGAAAAAAGGTACCAAAGAGATGCATAACAAGTCTGTCTGAGCTGATCAACAGAGATGGGAAGTAACTTGCTGGGCAAAATGTATGCAATTTTCAGGCAGACATTTAAATTTAGGTGAAATTATTTCTGCCCTAGAAGTATCTGGTGAGCCCTTGCTATAGGGCTCTAAAATAAATGCAGTTCACATTCAAAGACATCCACCATAACGCCACAGATGCTTCAGAACACACTTCCTGGCCAAAACATGCATAAGGAAATGGAAATTTTCTGAGGCATACGTTTGGCTGTAAGATGTTATCAACAAAGTAAACCTGTAGCAGGACAGCCAGAATCTCTGACAGCATTCTCTGTCAGAAGTGCCAATGCCTGCAAAGCTGAGTGGTGATAAACTGATGACATAGAAGAACCAAACAAGAAGTGCTACTGATGTTTCAGTTCCAACATACATTCATTCTTGTTTCAACTTCATTGCTCTATTTTACTAAAAATCCTAGGTATCAGAAGAACAGCCGAATCCAGTGTAGGGGTTTATAGTGAAAAGCCTCAACAAACAGTATTTCTGCTCAACACAATTTCTTCAACAGCTACGAGTCTACATCCTAATTCACAACTAATAGTTTAAACAGCTGCAAGATACAAATCCTAGAAGTAGAAGGTGGCCTTGGCAATTCCTAACGCAGTTCTTCACATAGTTGCCAAAAAAATCACTGGGAAGCTGCTTTCAGCTTTCTGTAATAGATAAAGGCTGGGATTTGCTGTTTTTCAGGGATCTTCAGAAGCTTTGGTGACGGCATCTGTTGGACAACAAATTGGGAGAGGCTATAGACCAGCTGATCTGGGTTTCCAGGCATGCTTCTCTCTCTTTCCTTTTACTTCAAGGAAACACTGAGGGAGTCATGCACAACACTGCAGCTCTTGTTTATGTTGTCCTGTTGACTCTATAAATCTGGATGATGTTAAATTATGTTCTTAAGTAGTTGGGAGGAATTAGCTCTACTAATTGGCAGCTAGCTTGGTTAAAAGGCAGGTGGATTTGTCAGGAACTGTTGAACAGCTGTCAGGAAATTCCCAACCTGGGAACATTTTTATCACGGAAAACAACGTGGAACTAGCATAAATAAGCAAATGTGAAGAAATCACAAAACAAAGGGAAATCAGATTGTAAATCCTACTGAAGAAGCTTTTCTCTTTCATTTACCCATTTTTATTCCATGTATTTATGTTACATGATTATGCCAAATTTATTATAGTTTTTAGTGAACAGAATGAGAGCTGAAAATTTTTATTCACTACCTCTTTTCATGCGGTATCAGATTAAGATAGATTAAGTCTCTGGCTTCAACTACATGATGAAAAAATATTACTACATCTTAAATCACTATTATTTTGTGGTTTAAATTCTGAATTCTAAATGTTTTTGCTATTTGATCTAGCCATAGCTTATCCAAGATTAAATACCTTTGTGAAGTAACATGAAACAGGCTAGAATTTTATCATATCTAAAGCAATATATAGCCAAAGTCCATGAATAAAATATGACTACAGCTCAATGCGTAAGAAAATTCTAATCAGCCCAGCAAAGAAATAAAGTTATTGGTAATTCAGTACAAAAAATAAGGTATAATCAAGTGATTACAAAACATTTTAAAACCACAGGATATCACTCACTCATATGTTTGAAATATTGCTTTTTCATACACTTAAAATTATTAAATCTTTCACATGGCAGCACAAAAAAAGGGATATAGGTCAGGCCTAGCACCTGAAATTTATTTCTCTTTGCCAAGAAAGCATCAGGCTGGAAGTACTACAGAGTTCCCATCTCAACCTAAACACTGGTGCAGCTATAGAGCCTATTACTGCCAGAAGATAAGAGGGGAGAACCAACACAGTTCTCGAACTATTCCTAGTTATTTTTCTGCTCTTCAAAACTAAACAGCTGAAGCTTCTTTTTTTTATATCAGACAAGGAATAAGAGATATGTAATAGTAATGAGAACTGTCCATAAAAACTCTAAATGGAGGTTCTAGTGAAAAGGTGAATGTATTAGCTCACTCAAGATACAGACCCAACAACCCAGAGCAATGCACTGTATAAACTAGGCAGGATAAATTAATTCTATGGCAGTAAAAGCAGCATAATATGAAATAATGTTTCTGGAGATATTCTTCATGGTTTCACAGGGAGCAGGCTCCTGCTCTACTGTAGCAGCCTTTCCCAGTAAAGGCTCAAAAATAAAAGCCTTTTCTGGTTTACCTGGTTTATGTGCCAGAGAGCTAAAGATGGAAAGACATTAAAGGTTAGACAACTCCTTGAGACATGCTTAGGAAGCGATTTGATCCTCTCATCACACTTTGCTACCATATGTTATACTCACAGGCAGGAGGCTGCAACAGAGAGACATGCTTTAGATGATATCCTCTGGTCACTGAGCATAACCCTGAGATAACATGGCTGGGAATCTCGAGCAGCATCAAGTTATACCCAGAGTTACACAGAAGCAACAAGTTACAGGTTTCTGTATAAAATAAAATAGCTGTGATCAGAAAAAAGCAGGGAAGTAAGACTGAGATAATCCAAAAAGGTCAGAGAGTGACCTAAGTATGACTTCCACAGTTACAAAACATTTTGTCTTTAAATAATGATGTGATTAGCTTTTTCTAACTGGCCTTTTTCCTGAACTTCTAGAAGACATGCAACAAAGACAACTTCATTTCTCAGGATGTCACTAATTCTTCATGAAAATGCATTGTGTCACCTACTGCTGCAAGGATTTTTCCTGTGATATCACTTGGTCAATTAATGAGCAAATCTGGCAGCTCCAATCTCTTTCAGCAAATATGGAAAAAGGTCAGTGCATCCTGGATCCAAGAGATATTCTCTTTCAAACTTTAATATTAGTAAAAGCAAAAAGAAAACTTGAAAAGCTTTTATGTGAGTGTTATACTACCTGATTTAAAAAGGAAATGTTGCCATTTATAACAAAGGGTTTCAGCCCATATTTGATGAGTAAGTGCTTACAAATAGGCTATAGTAGAGGTGTTGCAGACTCAGGAAAGTGCTGGATGAGCAGAGAAACTTGAAGGAATGCATTACACAACTGGCCCGTGACATAGTCAATCAAAAGAGCCCGCAAAGAGCAAATGTAACTTGGTTGCTAATTTTACAGACCACAGCGAAATTTCAGGCTGCTTCATCACTAAGAGGATTTAGCAAACATTCAGCTACAATTTGCTTCTTCAGTAGGTGAAACGGAAGCCTGGTGCACCTGTGTTAAGAGGATTGTACATGTAAAGGGCAACAACTTGCATCTTCACTTCAGCCAGGAGCACAGACACATATTTTTGGCATAAGAGCATGTGATTAGTAGTTTTAGATACTGTTGTGCTGCAAGCGTATGCTTCTCCAGATGATCCAGACGCCTCACCCCTGGAAGCGCTCAAGGCCAGGTTGGACAGAGCTTTTGTCAGGTCATAGAATCATTTGAGAGTGTGACTTGTTAAGTAACTTGATAGTGATGACCTTTACCTCACATCTTAGGATGCTATTTGCTCCCTAGGATCAATTTGCAAATCCTAACTTTAAAAAATAAATCAGGTACCTGCAAACATGCTAAAAATGATTTATGAAAATTGAACGTC
>WYDI02025579.1:10585-48304 GCA_009867235.2 Psittacus erithacus | reverse complement strand
TGGAAGGTGTCCCTGCCCGTGGCAGGGGCTGGAGCTGGATGAGCTTTAAGGTCCCTTCCAACACAAACCAGGCTGGGGTTCTGTCTTCATGATTGGGAATAGGAGTGAAAATAGTAAAAGAGCTCTCCCGGTGACAGGGGACTTCGGGGGGTTTCACCTCTTGAGGCCTGAAGATGGGTGAAAACTACGTGGAAGTTCGGCAGTAACTGGGAGTTCTGTTTCTGTCAAGGTTAATGCTGCAGTGCCAGCTCTGGAGGGCAGAGCCCGGGGAGCAGGGGGGGCATTAACAGAAGGGAAAGTCGGAAAGAAGCCTTTTGTCTGTCTCTGGTGAGGAGGACCCCATTCAGTGAGACAAGCTTCCTTCTTGAGTTTTGTTTCTGTGGAAAGAATGTGTTTGCTCATCCCATCGTGCTGCTTTGCAGCAGAGAAGAAATGCAGACAAGCAGCATCTGTACGTTTTGGGGGGCAGTTGGCATCTGTAGAGGAAATTCCCCTTAAAGTGTTTCATTGAGACCCTCAGACTTACTTTACTTCTGTTGGAAAAGAGCAGTGATTAAAGGTGACGTTCACCCATTTGTATGAGCTAAGTCTGTGCTTCCTCCTGGTTTGCTCTTACCAGTGGTGCTGTTCTTTCTAAAGGGAAATGCTATTTCTCTTGGGCTGAATTCTGGGCTTGGGAGGAGTGGATGGAGCAAGGGCAGTTGAAGCCATGGTGTGACTGTCAGGAAAGCGGGACCCTAGGGAACGTTCTTTTTTTCCTTTCTTCTTTTGGTGTCATTTTAGGAAACAGACATGGACTCTTGGTCCCAAGCAGCACAACAGACCAAGAGCTCCAGCACATCCGCAATAGCCTGCCAGATTCCGTACGAATCCAACGAGTGGAGGAGCGTCTCTCAGCACTGGGCAATGTCACTACCTGCAATGACTATGTAGCTCTTGTTCACCCAGATCTTGACAGGGTAAATGGCTCTGTAATGCTTTTAAATTCATAGTGGGTGCATGTGAAATGATTGCCAAGTTGCAGTTTAGGTTTGGAGCTGTTGAGGATTGCTGTGTGTAGCATGGGGACCAGAAGAACTGTGCTCACAGCTGAGCTGGTGTTGTGGAGGGAGCTGTGCTGTGTTTCCTTTCTTCTCAAGAGAGAAGTCTCTGAGTTGGACGTTGGACTTCTGACTTGCTTTCAGTTGATCTGCCTCTTGTATTTACCTTTATTGGAGCACTATGTGTGGTTCTGGTGTCCTCAACATAAGAAGGACGTGGAGCTGTCTGCGCAAATCCAGAGGATTTGAGGGGATGATCAGGGGCTGCAGCACCTCCCGTATGAAGACAGGCTGAGAACATTGGGAGTGTTCAGCCTGGAGAAGAGAAGCTGCATGGAGGCCCTCAGAGCAGCTTCCAATATCTGAAGGGGGTCTACAAGGATGCTGGAGAGGGACTCTTCATCAGGGACTGTAGTGATAGGACAAGAGGTGATGTGTTTAAACTGAAACAGGAGATTCAGGTTACATATAAGGAAGAAGTTCTTTACTGTGAGGGTGGTGAGGCGCTGGAGCAGGTTGCCCAAAGAAGTGGCAAATGCCCCATCCCTGGCAGTGTTCAAGGCCAGGTTGGATGGGGCTTGGAGCAACCTGGTCTACTGTAAGGCATCCCTGCCTGTGGCAGGGGGTTGTAACCAGATAAGCTTCAAGTCCTTTCCAACCCAAATTATTCTGTGATTCTATGATTTGTGGATGTGGACCCTGCCCCAAGCATAGTGTGTGCCCTCTTGTTCAGCATGCTGCAGTGAATGCCTTGTGTAGAAGGGAAGAAGGGGGATGTGGAAGCATGTTGTCAAGTGCAGTTTGTTTAGTGTATGTGAGATAGAATGAATAAAAGAGACTGTGTATGTGTGTGATAAAGAGAGCATAAAGAAGATTTCAGTCAGAACTACAGCAGTAGCAGTTACAAGCTACTGCTGAGCTTGCTGGAATTGGTAATAGTTGAAAGAGACTGAGGATGTGGTGGTGTGCAGGTTCACAGAGGGGTGGAAGGAAAATGGAAGCTTCTTGTATGAAAGTTTAAGGACAGAGGAGACAAAGTTGCTGCTACTTTATGTTTGAGAACTGATGTCTTCATAGCATTAGAGAGAAGGGTACTGTGTGGCTACAGGTAGTGAAGGTCCTTACGGTGCTTTCAGTTTGTGCTAAAGGTAGTAAAGAAATGGGACTTGGTGTTCGGAGCGCAAAGTTAAAAAAGGAAGGAGGTGGGGGGAAGGTAATGGTCTTTGCAGTGCATTATGTTTTAACCAAGTGTAAAAAGTAAGGGAAGATAGCCAGAGAGGGATGGATCAAAATAATTCCCAGTGAAATGCTGGAGTGGAAGGAAGTCCTTACACAGAAGGATAAGACAACTTTGTCCCAGTGGTTGGGGAGGCTGCGTGTTTTACAATGATTGGATTGGAAGGGATTGTAGAAGCATGGGCAGGATCCCAGCTGTGGTTGTGGGAATAGCTTGACTTCAAATTCTATAATGCCATCTTGCTGAAGACTTTATCCTGTCTTTCTGTTTGTAGGAGACAGAGGAGATCTTGGCAGATGTACTGAAGGTTGAGGTTTTCAGACAAACGGTAGCAGATCAGGTGCTGGTAGGAAGTTACTGTATTTTTAGTAACCAAGGAGGAATTGTGCACCCCAAAACTTCAATTGATGATCAGGATGAGCTGTCTTCATTGCTCCAGGTCCCACTCGTGGTAAGACATTTTGGGTTTGTGTTTTTTCTTGCCGTTCCCTTCCAACCCAGTTCTCAGTTTTAATGTTTCTGCATCTTGTGGGCTCCCAGCTACTGTTTGTCTGCAGAGCTGTTCCAAGTGGGAGACAAGGAGAGACAACTGAAAGTTGTCTTCAGGGGCATTTTCTCTACATTTTCTGAGTCTGAATAACACCTTCTGAGTCTGCTTAACACCTTTAGTTTGCTTCTGAAACATTGCTCATGGGTTACGCAGGTTGTGCTGATGTGTTCATACAGAATGCGTGTGGTTCGGCCAAAGGGCGTGTTTAAATAATTAAATAATAAAATCTTTCGCCTGCTCACATGGATTTGTGAATTCCACAATTCCTGTGCCGTTATGCTTCCTTCTTGATAGATTTTATTTCACTGAATTTCACACAGTTTCCTCTCCAGAGATTAAAGGCTGTCCATTAATCTAATTTATCTGAAATCTTTCTGACATTACTTCTGGCAGAAGCTTTAATCTTTCCAGGAGCATGAGTTGAAGACTGGTAACGAGGATGTGTAAGGGAATGTGCTGCTGTCAGCACACCCTGGTAACTCTTGTGCTTTGTTTTGCCAGGCTGGAACAGTGAATCGTGGCAGCGAGGTCATTGCAGCAGGGATGGTTGTCAACGACTGGTGTGCCTTCTGTGGGCTGGATACAACCAGCACCGAGCTCTCAGTCATAGAGAGTATCTTCAGGCTGAATGAAGCTCAGCCAAGTACCATTGCTACCAACATGAGAGATTCCTTGATTGACAGGTGAGCAAGACCCAGGTCTGTGTATAGCCATGGTCAAAGCAGGCAAGATCTTACTATAAAACTGGCTGGTTTCATAACTGGTTTATCTTCTTTTTTGCTCCTTTTTTATTATTTTTATCTTACTGTTTTACTTCCTCTTCCCTTTCATGGGTTACTGACCACAGTTGCCTTGTTGCAGAGGGGTTTGTTTCCTTGTAGCTGCTGAGCCTGCTTAGGCCTGTGGGGAAAGTGTAAAGGAGTTTATTGCAGTTAGAATACTTCTTGTGTGAACAATATCCATTCCGACTTCCGGATACCGCCTGGGTTTTTTTAGCTCTTCAGTGTTTGGCTATGACATGAATGGACTTTTTTTAAACAACTCTTGTTTTAAAAGTTAAAATGTCAGTGACTTTGCCTGACATCTTGGCTTTTGATTGTTGTAACCCATAACATTTGCTACAAACGCCTGCTACAACTATTTCTGGAGCCACAAACACTCTGGAGTTTGCCTGCTGCTGCTTTGAACCTTTTTAATTTAAGGCTGCTGCCCTGATTACTGGGTTTTTTAAGCCTTTTTGTCAAAGGCTTTATCCAAGTTACCTTTTAATGGGAGGCAGGTTTTCTTTTTTCCTTCCTGCAGTACAGGTGATGTAGGAACTTCTCTGTTCATTGATGCACACAGATTCTTTGACAGGATTTAGGCATGTGTACAGATGAATGTTCTCTACATGCTTCATTTGGGCTTTCCTCTGATTACGACTCTTGGAGTCATTGCCGTAGTGCTGGAGTGTGTTCTTGAACTATCTGGGCCATTGTAACTTGGTGGCTGACTTCTCACTTACCATCAAAATGTGTGGGAATGGTTTATGGCCTGAGGAAAGTCTAAGGAATTCCTCCAGTGAAGAACCCCTTGGGAGAGTTCTTTGCTGTCCCTGTACAGTTGCTGTATAAAGGCTGGATGTCTCTGAGCGTGACAGAGCCATAATTAAACTTGCTCTGAGCTTCTGATAACTATCCAGACCAGCCTGAATGTACATCTTGCCTTTGCCAGCTTGACTAGCTTGTTCTTGGGGCTGGCTGGGAGCAGCACTAGGTCTGCTTCCCACTTTCATGTTCTAGGAAGGGAAATTTGTACTGTGCCTTTGTAACTGGGGAACTGACTGTACTGGTGTTTTGAAATGCCTTTTGCACTCTCTAGCACTTGCCTACTAAATCTCCTTTCTGTTTTCTCTTTCTAGCTTGACATGAGCAGTGTCGGTTCTTACTTTCCAGAAAGCTCCTAAGGAGTGAAGTGTCAAGCTGCACTTTGGATTACAGACATCCAGACCTTCTGATGTTGTTTCTGGAGGCCTGGCCCAAGGAAGAGGCTACAAACTCAATCTTTTGTAGTGTTTTGTAATCCAAGTGTTACTACAAAACCTGACAAATAACATGCATAAGTTATGAATACATAATGCTCTCTATCCCCTTGCTGGCATTTTCCAGTTCTTCAGCTGTGCTTTCTCATGTTGTGATGCTGACTGTGCCCTCCACATGAGCGCACTGTATTTACTCCTATGGCTCTTGGATATTGATCACTAGAGATTGTTTTGCCTTTAAATAATCGCATATCGGTGTTGTGCTGCACAGCAATCTAGTTCAGTGCACATATGACACTGCCCTCTCTTTCCACACTCTTGCCAAAGAGCAGTGCTTTTGCTGTACGTAGACTTAAAAGCCCCTTGTATGTTCAGTGCTAAGAATACAGTAATTTATGTGCCACATAATAGTGCAAAGTCATCCCCTGCTTTCTTGCTCTGACCTACAGCTGCTGCCCCATGGCTGGTGATGTTGAAGAGATCAGCTCTCATTAAAACTGGACTTCTCAGGGTCAGTCCAGGGGCTTCTAACAGCAGCAGTGTGTGACTGCCCCTGGAACAGTGGTGGCTGATCTGTTGTCTGGTGGTACGTGTGCTGCTGCTGGGGCACCTGCAAGGGAGCTCAGACAAGCATGATTGATAGCCAGTGGGCTTCGGTTTGTTCTACAGGAGATAGCCACCTATGCTGGGAAACTTAGAAATCATCAAATCAAAACCACCCCATCCTGAGTTATCTCAAGAGTATCGTGACTCTCTCTCAAGGCTTATCTCGAGTATCTTGAGACAAAGGTTAAGTAACACGGTTCTAACCAGTTACACCATTCAGTCAGATGTTGCAGGTTTGGGAGCTTGCTGATTGAGAGCTCTGCCCTCGTAGGGGTGTGATGATGACAAAAAAGAGCTGTAAGTACTGGTTTCAGGTAGAAGATAGTCATTTGCTTCTAAACAGAGCTGCTGGGCACTGGTCTCATTTCAGTTGCTTCTGCTTGGCTGTTAGAGGTGTACTGGAAGCACAGAAATACCATTTCCCATCATGAGGGTATGGTTACTCAGGTGGGTTCTCTTGAGGAGTGCAGGTCTGAAGGCAGCATGGGCAGAGTTTTTTGTTTGGTGCTTCAGGCTTTGCAGAAGATTGAGTAAACTTTCGTTTTGTTTACTTTGTTCATTTTGCCTGGATGTTTAGGGAAGGTTTTTGAAGTCTCAGTTAACGGTTGCTCCTTAAACTTCAATAAAGATTGCTACAGGATCTTCTCTGGTCATAGCAGTCCTGTCTTGGCTGGTAACTGAGCCAGGGATGCCATTTCCAGAGAGCTCCCCTTCCTTCTGCCACTGGGGAAGCCTGTAAGCAGCTCATAGCTTCTTGCTTCTTACAGTTAGCAATTGGTGTTTATGACAGCTTTGATGTAGTGAACCACCTTTCTTGGCGCTGGCTCTAGGTCTCCTCTTAGCACATCTCAGTATTTAGAGTGGTTTCTGTAAGCTAAAACTCCCAAAGAAGCCAGGGCAAAGGAGTGAGATTCTCATTCCTGTGGGAGCCTGCCTTGCAGTGTCTGAGCTGGCAGGTGCAGGGCCGTGAGGATGAGACCATGAGAACAACTGTGACACAGTAAGGGAGGAATGAGAGCTCGAGGACAGCAGTTACAAGAGGCAGACCCTTGGCATGGCACAACCTGAGGCACTTGGTGCACTGTGCAACACCTGACTGACCCTTTGTATGTGCTTTGTCTCAGAGTCAGCATTCTCCATGGAGATGCCAAAGAAGATGTTAAGGAATGGTTCGTAAAACCCAGGTGTCTGTCTGCAGTGCTGGGAATTGCTACCACGGGATCCCAGGATTCTTAAAAAGGAGATTGCTGAGCTTGGAGGCTGTGGGTTGTCTGCCACAGGTATCTACCAGCTTTGCTATCGGGCTGTGGCAGCCAACATTTGATCTTGGATGTTACAGAGGGTTGCTGCAATCAGCTGAGGAGCTACAGCTGTGCTGGACCACTAAGTCTGGTACTATGGGAAAGACTGGAATCAAGCCCTGGGATGAGTGTGACAGGATGGAGAAGAGTTGTGCAGAGGTTTTGAGGGAGAAATGAATATCACAGCTCAGGATTCAGGGGGGAAGCCACAGGCTGTGTAGCTTTGGCTGCCGTAGTGTGTTTAATATTCAAAAGTGTTTGTCAGGATCCCTCACACAGGCTTTTATGAACCAGAGTCCTCATGGCGTAAGATGGGAGATCCCCTTGAGGTTTAATGACTGATTATAGGTGAGGAACAACTAATCCCTCTCACAGTGGAGAACCATCTCTGTTCTGACTGTAGTCATTGTGTTTCCTAACGAGTTTCTAACTTACCTGAAAGATGAGCCTGTTTACTGGTGATGCAGTTACTTGAAGGAGTCAAAACTGGAGGTAGAGGAGTAGACTGTTGAGTGCAGGGTAGCGCATGTCAAGGGCTGCTCATTATAGGAGCTGCAATTATAGTAAGTGTGTGCCAGGACTCCCCTGTGGCTGCACAAGTGGCCTGTGCTGCAGAGTGCTGTGTCCCTGCCAGTACAGTGACAAAAGCCTCTTGCTGCTGGGTTAGAGTTGACAAAGCAGTGCTGTGCCCTGCTCCCCTGCGGTGGCAATATGTCCTGGAGCTGTGGTTCTGCACAGGACTGGAACATGGGCACCCATCCATGGAGGTGCTGGTGGGAAGCAGACCCAGTCGATCCTCTGCCAATAGTTGCTGTGTTTCTGTAGTATAAACCAGGATCCTAGCAAAGAGCTCAGGGGTGGGAATATTAAGGCACTATCCCTTACATGAATATTGATGTTTGGGCCTGGAGCCAGGTCATCCTTGGACTGCCAAGGGGCTGATCTTGACAAAAGAGATGACAGCAGTGTGAATGCAGTGTAAGGTGGGTCAACTGCTCACCCGCGTGCCCCAGCCTCCCAACACTTGGAACCGTACAGGGCTGTTCCTCAGCCCCTTAAACACTCACACAAATACTGTGGCTTTACAGCAGGAGCCAGTCAGGAACCAGAAAGAAAAGGCACCAAGCTGCTTGTCCAGGCTGGGTTTGGCAGTGCAGGGCAGGCAGCTTGCCTTGCTGCAGCGGGGAGCCTGGCTCTGCAGAGCAACACACAGCTCACAGGAAACAGCTCCACGTGCTGCAGCCCCGGGTGTTGTGCTCTATGCACAACTTGTAACTGAGCAAAATCTGCCTTTTGGCAGGAGGAAAGTCCGACACAAACCAAACCAGACGTTTCTCTAGGTTGTAATAACGTTTGTTTTTTAATGATGGCTGTTGGAAGTTGCTCAAAGGTTTGGGCTGTCACAGTCCCAGAAGAGATGGCAGCGTACAGATGAGTTGGATGTGCCATGTGGCTGTGGCATTCAGAGTGTGCATTCTACCACATACATAGTACACATAGCAATGATGGAATAGCACGTGTAGGGGGGTGTCGAATTAGTAGCTCCGATTTCATTTGGTCCTTTGCACTCCTTCACCCATCATGAGACATCATCATTTTTTTCACTAAAATTCAGATATTTTTGCATCTATAGCTCCTCACTTAGTTTGTAATACGTTTGTTATATTAGTTTTTAATGTATAAACACAATAAACAGCTTGGCTATGGAAATCAAGTTATGAAGGACAAAATACAGTTTGAAACCACATTATGCAGTCCTAATGGGCTTCACTAGAAGTCTCTATTTGTGTATCCTGCTTCACCATAGCAATAGTTGAGCACTAGGTGGAAATCCAGAATGCTAATGATTTTTCTGCTTCTTCATTCCTCATCATTGGGATTAGGAACATTTTGAGCATGTCTGTCATGCCTGGGGTGTTTCACAGCTGCCAGTCTAAAGCTGCACCTTTGCTACACTAACTGGACATTCTGTGCATTGCACTTCTCCCACTGAATAAATTCAGTCGTGGGCAGGGGGCTCATGCTAATCACCTTCCAGGGAGCATGAAAAGCAGTTCCTGTGCTTAGAGGAATGGCATTTCCAAGCAGGGCTGGACTTCCCCAGTACACTGCACTGCAATAAACTTTTCCTCCCCTCTTTAACATGGTAGAAGTACCGATATCAGCAACAAAATGGAGTGAGTTTGTGGCTAGGACACAACATCCTAAACCAGTCACAACTGTAAGAGGGATAAGCAGAAGCTACAGTTGTAGAAGAGACTTGTGAGGACCTGCTAGCCAAAAGTTCAGGTATTTATCTAGCTTTTACCTGGGTTTTATGTCTCTGCCAAATGTGGCTAGTGCTGACCTCGTTCTACTGCAGGGCACGCTGCCTTTGGGCCTTGCCATACACTTGCCTGTGAAGAAGTGAGCAAAAGCCAGAAGTTCTAAAGGCATACAATGTTTGTGACATCTACAGGGATTGGATTTAGTTTTATAAACAGGCCTAATTCTTACTGTATTTTGACTAGTTCAGCAAAACATCATGATCCCACTCCAAACAAACATTTCCATTCTCCTGAAACCCAACATACAAATTCCACAATCTAGTTACACATGCCACGTAACAACAATTCATCTTTTCCCAGCATCGTAACAGGGGCAGAGTGCAGGGTACATCTATACATGTTTGTCAGTGTATCTGTAACCGTTGGTTCATTGTTTCTTGCTGATGGGAGCTTAAAACAACATCATATGACATTTAAATATTTCTTTCATGAATGGCTCCCAAACAAAACCATGAATTCCCATGATTTAGACCCAATTACTTTGTCTTCAGATTGTCCCAGTCTAGGGCTTGATGTTGCCAGGTGGCTGGTTTGGTGCTTCTTGAGCTTCTGCTCTGCACTCCTTTACCTCTTCCAAGTGTTTAGTGGTTCCTCATGCACTGTGCTGAGTGGCAGCATTGCTTAGTTATGAATGTACAAAACATCTGACCAGCAGGTATTGGAAAATCGTATCCAGGTCATTCCCTGGATTTTGTAATAAACTAAGATCTTTTAGAATGGTTCAGCATCAGAATGTCTTCTGCTTACGATACTGAATTGTTCCTGTTCATAGAATTCATGATCTTCATTCATTTATGAGACAGCTATTAAAAAAATGGTTCTGTTCAGAGGTGGTTTAGCTACACTGGAGAATGCTGGGTTTAACAGGGAGCACTGGTGTGCAGGGAACTGAAGGAAGTTTCCCAGGTCAGTTGAAACCTGTCTTGAAGACTCTGATGTTAGCAGAGTGAGCCTGTGGAGGATGGCACACCAAGACTGACACGCAACTGAGGCAGTAAGAAGGAAAGAGGCTCCACACTGCAAGGCTGCCTGTAGCTTTTCCAGTTTTCCTGCTTATTTCAGTCCCAGGCTGTCCAAACTTGTTGTCACTGAAGTAGTTTTGTTTGTAGGCTCTGAAAGCATTTATTTCTTCTTTTTTTCTTTTTTTTTTAGTTTTTTTTGTCCATAGTCCTCACCAGTTCCACGAGTTGAAACGTGCAGCAGGCTGTGTCATACCCATTCCTGGACAGGTCTTTTGTAATACACAACATTTTGCTGCACCTCTTTGTTTTTAAACTGGAAGATCGTGTATACCAAGACAAGGATACACAGAGACAAAATGCAAGGGATCACGACCGCGATTGCATTTACAGTGCTAGGCACATCGTTTATTGTCACCATAATGTCCACGTCGTCGTGGGGAAGGCGTCTGTCTTTGCTTCGTTCAACATCCTTCTGGTTACAGCCCATCCAGTCTTTGAGGATTGACCTGGGGTAGCCTGGCTCCACAGTCAGCTGCTGGTTATCGAACTTCCAGTACTCCTTCCCTTTGTAGAAGTAGGTATAAACTAGGAGACAAAACAGAGAGGATTTCTCACCACACCATTTCCAGCTGGGTAAGCTGTGCTTGCGTGAGGATGTGCAGACAGCCTGGAAGGCTGCAGGTGGCTGCCTGGGCTGATAGAACACAGCCAGGTTTGGGGATTTTGGATTCCAGAGCACCTCAAAACCACTGAACAGTGAAGGTGGTTTTGGAGCTGGGATTTAAAGGAGAAGCCATAACCCTGGCTTGCGGGTGCAATGCTGCCCACAGAGCATTATTTCCTTTGGCCAATACAAGCTGTGGGTAAAAAAAAAAGCCCAACTAACTTTAAAGTATGTTCTGCAGTGAGTTATTTTTCACTAAAGCATCTGTAAATATGAAATAAGACTGAATGAGTCCTTTTGGCCACAGAATCCAGAAGATGTGGCATTTGCTAAGAAGCACTCTTGTGCTACTGCTAATAACAGGCTGATGGTTTATGCTGCGTGTTGTCTGAAGTACCCAGATGTCTCCTTTTCTAATCTCTCTCAAGTGATTAGTAAAGAAAAAAGGCAAATGGAACAGTGGTGGAAGTGCTGGATCTCCTGCATGCATCCTCCAGCTCAGCTCTCAGTGCACTCCTCCAACCCAGCCCCACAGCCCCAGATTTAAACACAGCCTCAATGGCACAAGCCCCTTCTGTAAGTTCTTTCCCCAACAGGAAAAGGAGGAAGGAATCTTCAAATCAGACAGAAATGTGCTGGAAGGAGCCTCTGGAGGTCCAACCCCTGCTCAGAGAACGGCTGCAAAGTACATCAGGCAGGTTGGAACCTGTAACACTGACTGAGCTACAGGTAAGAAACGAGGAGGAAAATGTAAGATACAGCATCACTGTAATCATGGCCCAGGAAAACTCAGGGGCTGCTGTGGCAGCAAAACTGGAACAATTCCGCTTCCCAGCCCCGGAAATGGCATTAGGATAACACAGTTTAGCAGCTGAGGAGGTACATGGGTTAGGTTCAGGGAGGCTCTCAGACTGCCAGTGCCTGCAGTGCCAGTGTCACCCTAGGACATCTGAGACCTGATTACTATTTCACACACCCCAAGTCCAGCCACCCAGCTCCCAGGGCAGACAAGCTATCCCGGATCTAACAGGGGCAATGACTGCAGATACATACAGCCTTCTTTGCTGATAAAAGCTCCCTGTGGAGCCTGAGGGATTCCTCTCCACACAGTGATGGGCTTTGGGTATCCTGGGTCCGTTGCTCTCTTGTCCTCGTTGTACCTCCAGTACCTGTCTCCTTTGAAGAAGTAGGTTTTGCCGACGGGCTCCCAGCGCAGGGCTGTGTCGATGCCCTCCCGGGGCAGGCAGCTCCCCAGCTCCACCAGACTGTGTGGGTAGCCCGGCTCTGCTGTCACTTCTTTGAAGACCCAGTATTTATCTCCTGGAGGTGAATGGGGACACAAACAACAAACAGATTTGCCTAATTAGTAGCTGAATGAGCTAAATGTAGAATAGGCGCAGTGAAGCACAGCATGTGAGGACTTCCAGGCTTAAGTGTATTATGGGAAAAATCTGCTCCTCCTCTTCATTTTGAACCTGAAACCTTCTGATTCCATTTGCTGGTTCTCAGCTCTTGTTTTGGAAGGGATGGTAAACCTTTTCCCATTTACCTTCTCTAGACCAGTCATTTCAGAGACTTCCCTCACACCCTGTCTTTGTCATTCCTCAGAGAGGCTAAGGAGCTCCTTGCAGGATGTCAACCCACACTTTCTGATCATTTCTGTTGCCTTTCTCTGGGCCATCTCAAGTTTTAATACAGTTTTTGAGCTGAGGGACTGAAGCTGCAGACATAACTGGGGAAGACAAGGTACTGTGGTTTTGTACAGGGTCACTCCTCCTTGCTTACAACCTGCTCTCAAGTTACAGGACCCTGTTCAGACACTGTCACAATGCAAGGAGCTAATGTGGGCCCCAGCATAAGGTTGGTCATTTTGTCTCTTTAGGAGACAACTGTCCAGAAATGTGTTTTGGGAATGTCCTATACCTGGAGAGGCCCTAATGCCTTGCCAAAACACGTTCAAAGAAAGAGGCAGGAGACTCCTGCCTATCCTCCTGCCCATCACTCCCTGGGTAATAGGAGCTATTTCTTGTTATCATATGGAAGCCAACTTCCACTAATCAATATTAGCTTTATACCGAGATTGTCCTGGCGAGGCCAGCCCATGCTAAAATGTATTTTAAAGATTAGTGGCTGCTTGAAGTGTCCCTGTGAAAGGATGCAGCGTACCTGTTTTCCCCATCTTCATGCCGTAAGGCTGTGATGTGGGGCAGATGAGGGAGGCTGGTACTGAAATGTACTGTACCTTTGAAGAACACGAATTTGCCATCAGAGCGTTCATAGGCTGCATCAATCTTTGCGGGGAGGCCCTTCCAGAACTGCTCGATCTGCATGGGATAACCCTCCTGCACCCGGTTGTTGCGCAGCCGCCAGAACCAGCGATCCTGAGAAAACCAGAAGCCTCTTCAGACTGAGTGTTTTTATCTTGCAGTCAAACCAGGCTGAGCATCCAGCATCAAGCACTGCTAATCCCTGCCTAGGCCCCATAACCATTAAAGACAGAAGTCCCGGTTCAGGTGACAGCTCCAACCCAGCCCAACATCGCCTCCAGTGAGGGAAATGCTCCATGGGAGAGATGGCAGCCAAAAGGGTGAGAAGTTGATTGCTGGTGCTGTGAAAAAAGGTGGAAAGGAGGAGAGAAAAAAGGAGCAGGGGGAAGCAAGTCCACAGTTCCAAGCGTTACGAACTCATCTGTGAGTGTCCCCTCTGCATGTCTCATCATTAAGGTGTCACGTGTCCTGATATAACCAGTGCTCTGCTATCAGACCCCAGGAGAGCTACATAGCACTAACATTACTCAGGACTGTGTGAAGCACACAGTGTCCGAAGGCGCAAAGGAGTTATTAAACAACCCTTTGAGATCATCACTTAAAGCCATAATGGATGCTCAGGGATGAGTAAGAGCAGTACAGGGCCTGTGAGGCTTTTCCCAGATACTGTCCCAGCCTTCAACTATTTTTAGTTCAGGCTTTTTCTCCAACTGATGTGGTCTGTCCATTTCACAACCTTCAACATATCCCTCTCCACATTTACACCACTGGGCAGAGTGAAAGCCACCGGTATTGCCACGTTCAAGGCACTCTAATGTGGGTTATTGCACAAAGCCTCTCCTTCCTCCCTGGCTGTAGCTTACAAGCAAGGCTGACTCAAACTCCCCAGGTAAGCTGAGTGCTCCCTGAAGCCCCAGGTTCCACACATGCTATCTCTGGAGGCAATGAGGCTCAACCTCTGGTTAGATACTGGTATTCTTTCTGGCTTTACAGGTGGCTCCTCTCTTAGCTTGATGGTGTCTGAACTCTCTGCCGGCACATCCAGTTCACATTTTGGGGCATAGGCTGCCTGGGCGTTTCGGGAACCCCATCAGGCACTGTTTCCAGGTGTTACAGAGCCGATCTGTGTATTTGTCCTTTTAATATTGCTTATTCAGCAGCCTCACAGGAACAGAGCTATTCTCACAGACATTTCAAATCTTACTACCTTGTACTCCTATTAACCTTTTCCAGCAATAAATCTAAAGACAGACTCATGGGTAAGCAGGAATTCTTGTACCTTGAAAACAAACATTTCTCCTCTAAAGAGAGCCACGGTGTTGAAGTTGCCATCACAGATGTTTGGTTTCGAGCCAGGAGGAGACGGCCTATCACCCAGAGGAGGACTAGGAGGTCTTGGTTGTCTCTCATGTTTCCTTTCCGAAGTGGAGTGAATTCTGCGAACAGGAAGAGTTGGTAAAGGCCTGGTTGGCTCCAGGGGCTCAACAGGAGGACCTAGAAGTTAAAAGAAAAACATTCAGCAAAGTGGAAACATTTGGGTTTTCTGTGCTTCCCTTGTAGCTTTCAAAAGGCAACAGGCCGGATGAAGAGCATTGCGAGGAATTCACACACTCCTTATGCAGAGCTCATTCCCTAGAAACGGGGAGCAGAACAAGATGCATCCGCATGTGAAATATGTCCCAAAACAGATGAGCAATAAGAACTGAAGAAGAGCCAGGATGCTTCTGTAGGTCTTCCCAAGGAGGCTGGAGCTAAAAGGAAGGAGCAGCCACACCAATCATGTTCCCAACTGAAATGAAAGGTAATAAATAGCCCTTGAATAGAAACCTTTAGTAGATCATTAAAAAACCCCAAACAACCAAAACACACGAACAAAAAAACCCCAAACCACCAAAAAACACCCCAACCAAAAACCAAGCAAAATCAGAAGAAGTCAGGGTGTGAGACCAATGCTACCATCTAAGGGGAGCTACAAGAGAATTCAGAAGAAAGCAATTCCTTTACTACAGTTTAGTCATTAATCTTTGCTTTCAGAACATTGTGGGAACTGATAAACAGCTTTGATAAAGGACCATGTTCTGACTCACATGTTGCCCTTCAATCCTTACCCAGCTCAGCTTTGAGATCTGACAAGGCTGCAGGATATACAGAGTAATAAGACCACAAGTGACTAGGAGCAGAGCTCTGCTTTTAAACCAACTCTGCCATAGGATGATTTCATCAAGTCAGTGATAAAATCTGGACCCAATCTCATAGTCACAGATTTCTTGCTGCTTCTCAGAGAAGGCCACAAGGGGGCACTAAGCAGAAGGCACTAGGCAGAAGGCTACTGGAAGCAAGAGATTTTACCAAGCTTTATGTCTGAAGGAATCAAATGGGATTTGATTGTCTATTTGCATGGATTATTGTTTCAATACTGCGTAGTTCTCATCCCCCTCCATTCTCAGCTGTTCAGTGCCCCGTATCTTAGCAGACCATAAAGATCTTCTAAATAAAATTCCGAAACTGTGATATTGCTTCTGCTGGTGATCTCTGAACCTTCCCCAAATGGCGTCCACCAAAGCTCTGCAGACACTGCCTATCACAGGAGCAGCAGGGCTGGACCCCTTGTTAGCCAGGCAACATGGGTGCATCTACACTGGTGTTTCAGTTGAGCTCAGGAGTGTGCTTTTGCATGCTCCATCATTTGCAAATGCTGTGCTTTGACTCATGCTGGAGCTCATGAAATGAATTCTTTTAGGACAAAGCTAAACTTGAAGATGCACTTCCAGAGCACATCTGCAGCTGCAAAAAGACATCACAGGGCACAACCAAAGCTAATTCACAGTAACCACCCCCTTCCCTGAAATGCACAGAGTGAGGGTCAAGCCCTCAGCATTCTATTTACTTAACATCATCCCTAAATGCTGTTGTACCTACAGATGTGCTAGTATTATTCTTGCTAGCAGCCACATTGTTTGCTAATACAGCAACAGGCAACTTATTGCGGTGAGAAGCACATGGGCTGTGCCGAGGCATCTCCTCCAGCAAGCAGCAGGCTAGCTGGCACTACTGCTTAAAGTTGGAAAGCTCTATAGAAGCAGGACTGAGTTGGTACAGTGGGATAGGCTGTGGAGGAAAGGATGGGAATGGGGAAAGAGGTCCCAGACAGATCTTATGTAAAGAAAGACAGGGTTCTGGTTTGCTCAGATGGGATGTGGGAGCAGTGTCCAGCTCCTGCTTTAGTAAATTAAAAGGGTAAGAAACTGGTAACCTGCTCTGGCTGCCAAAAATGGCACTTGGCGCCAGTTACAGTTCTTCAATTAATGAAGTTTGAAAAGCAGCAACTAACATATTTGAGGGTAGGGAATACCTGCATTAAGGAAAGGTAAGTCTTGACTGGGACCTCAGCAAGGAAGCAATAAGCAATGACATACTGCACACTACAGGTCTCATTAAACAGCAGCATGATCCTTTTACTCTTGTGCTGCCAATCACATGGCTTTGAGTGGATGTGTTTGTAATTTACATTGAAAAAACTCCAGTACATGTCCTACATGACAGGGTTCCCCTGCCAACAGACTGACCCCAAGGATCATCTTTCTAAAAGAGACTATAGCATGTTGCTACAGAAGCACAAGAGCAGTGCTGTTCATTCCCTCCCTTTGCAAGAGGCTAATACCGTGCACTGACCAACTCAGTGATGTATTTCTGTTGCCACACATGGATCAGAAAAGCCTCTTTGGTGGTCAGTTTAACTGACAGTAGAGCAACTCCATCAGACAGCTGTCTGGTAGTATGCAGAAGACAGCCACCAGTTCCAGCACAGGAGAGATCGCGGTGTTGCAAGAGGCAGCCAGAAGGAAATTCACACCACGACTTCAAGGAGGATTCCAAGGAGCATTATTGCCTTTAAACAGAGTGGGATGTACAGCCATCTGCAATGCAGAGAGGCACACCTGCTGTTAGAGGGCACTGTCTCAGAGGGACCCAAGAAGTCACTGTGTGTCACGGGTTCAAACTGCCCGCTGGAAAGGCAGAGCGCGAAAGGGACTGACTGCCAATTCAGGGCAGTTCTGCTTCTCAGACACAGCAAATAGAGATACTCAAATCAACTGCAGCTCTGGATTTCCAGAAATAACAACCCATAAACTCCACACTTCGAGAAGGGAGCAAGAAGAAAGCTGCACAGAGATGACCATGAGCAGTAAAATGAAGACATGACATTGATTTTGTTTTTAAAGGAAAAAAGGGTGAAACAGGGTAGTATCTAAAGAAAATCATGATGGATGTGTCTGATGAGTCACAAAGACACACAGAATCTGATAGTAAGGTGTAGAATACGGTTTACAGCAGTGTGGTCATAAGCTAGAAATTTAACATCATGCCTGATCTGAGTTATGAAAGATTCATTCTCTCTACATAAGTGAAGATCATTCGTATCCCAGGTCACAGCCTGCACTGCCCCTGCTGCAGGACAGCAGTCAGCTTCAACTCTCTCATCCACCTTAAGTGCTCAAAGTCTGTCACAGTCTTCTGTAGAGAAGAGAAAAGTTAAAATAGCACCTGCAACCTGGGGGACTGATGTAAAAGTTTTAATTAGCCCCAAGATGCCACTGGAACAGAATGCAGTAAACCTGCAGGGCAGAAGCACTTGTACACACTGCGGTCAGGGTGGTGCAGCTCAGCAATGACTCAGGGGAAGTGGAGACTGGCATTAAATGAAACGTTTCCTAGAACAGTGGAAAGAGGTTACAATTAGGACCAACAACAGAAGCTGGGCCACCCTATGTGCTCACTGCTTGCAACGGCCAAACTAGCGCTGGTGCACTGCTCTGAAGGAGGCTCCCAGTACTGACAGGGCTTCCCACACATTCTGCAGCTGGTACTGCAACTTGCTCGGATGCTGACTTCATCATTTCAGTCAAAATATTCCTCTCACTGTCTTTCCCTGCAAGCCATGGGTTTTCCCCTGCTACCTTTCACTTCTCTTCTTGGTTTTATGCATTCTGGGCCTTCTAATTTCTCCTGATTGAAGTCTCACCTCCTCTTGTGGTTTTACAGATTGCATTTTCATTTTTAATTGCTGCCTTCACTTTATCACTGAGTTAGGGTGGACTTACAGATAAATGGGGAAGGTGATCCTACAGTTACGCACATGCAAAGAGCAGAGGAGCACATACACAACATGAAAATCCTTGGGTCCAAGCGCTAGGCAGGCAGAATTTAGACTACAGTTAGGGGTATGGAAAGCAGAAGCACAGCCTGTGCATTGCTGAAGAAAGATGCTATCTTGTAAGACCTAAACCATTTCAGAGCACAACCTGGCATGAAAGCAGAATGAACAGACCCTATACAGCTTGGCACTCATTACTATTTCCAGACTCTTGTCACAGTAATCTGCCTCCAAAACAGATGGCTAAAGGCAGGATATAACAGATTTATAAGTCACAGAGATGACCATGTGAACAAAGAGTTACTTGAGAGATGACAGGACCTTGGTATTTATTACAGGAACTGATTACACCCACCCTGACATAACTACCCAAGCAAATCACACACAAATCACAGCCTCTGTCACTGTGTTTCCAAGCAACTTCAAAGAATCAGTCAGAGCGAATCTTACCAAGACAAAAATTAAGTGAGAGGCTATTGCATGGATTTGCAACTGGACCTGAATGCAGTCACCTTGTTCCTGCACGTCATCCCAGCACTGGAGCCAAATCCACCCCCAGGGCTGAGCCTGCAGCCACTTCCACACGGGAAGCAAGTAAGACACCTTGCGGAGCTGGAAACTCTACATGTTGGAGGGAAGAAACTTGCTGGGACTTTAAGACACTGTGAAGAAGAAAATTTTCTTCCTCTCTATCACAACCAAGTAAAAGAATGTCAGAAAGCTTTTGGGTCACAGCAGATCACCTTCAGAGTGTGACTTCCGCCACTGGCACTTAGCCTCCTCCCTTCATGCTTCCTCAGTCGCAGACCATCTGAATACCAAGGTGACCTGTGAAGATAACACAGAGAGAGGAGGCATTTAGGAGACACTGTGTCGATAGTTGAGGACAAAATATAATCGTACTGTCCTCCTGCCTATTGACAGAGTGTTCCCTCAACTGCACAACACCTGCCTGGAGGCTCAGCACCTTGCACGGCTCAGCATCCGTCACAGCCAGCCCTGCCTGAGCCAGGCAGCTCTCCAAGCCTGCCAGTGCAGGGATACCCTTTGTTTCAGACCAGGAGGGATAACATTCCACCTGCAAACAAAGGCTCATCTTTACTTTCTTGCTATTCACTCCAAGAATAAAACTACCATTCAGACTACAGGCAGGCACTTAGGCTTTTGAATAACACCGAGGGGTTTTTTGGTTGTCAAAGGCTGAGCCGCCTGCGTGTTTCTACAGGGTGGTATCAGCTGTTCAGGTACGTAGGAAAGGCTCCTCAGTTTCAAATCAAAATGTATGATCCAAAGGAGCCAAGGAGGGTAAGAGAAACCCACCTGGCTGATCTGCAAGCTCCAGCTCAGTGGAGGGTGGTTCCTGTTCATATTGAATGAGCTCAGGGACAAGAGACAGTCCATCCACAACACCTGAGCTCAGGAAGGACTCACTTCCTTTGCCCACTTGGTAAACCTGTCCACAGGGTACTTTGCACTGCTGGGGTTAGACTTCAGCAGTGAAATGAGTTAGCTATTCAGAAGGTTTGGGCAGCCTTGCCACAGTGCACTGCAGTCTGCAGAACAAGTCCCAGCACTTACAGCATACCCAACGGTTGGACAGTTGTGATCATCACTGGGTGACAGGAAGGGTTTCTTGAGCCCTTCTCCACAGACGTTCTTTGAATGACCAACTGCCACCCAGGTGACACAGCATTCACCTGGGAGACCAGTGCCCATTGCAGAGCCCTCCAGGCATCAGGTGGACCCCAAGAACAGCACCAGAAACCAGGCGGTTACTCCCTGCCTCTTCCTTGAAGGAACAGGAATGGAGACCTGGCATAGAGCAAGTGAGACACAGTGGACACACAGAGGTGGACTCCAGTATTTTCTGCCAAGTCCAGCAGGACAGACAGTTGGACAGGAAGAAAGATGCAAAGGAAGGGATGCAACATAGAGAGAGAGTCTGGTATCTCTGGAACATGCCAGGGATGTGGCACTGGGGCAGATACCTCCAGCTCTCTCACTGCCACGCATTTTCCTTCCCCTGCCCTCCTACAAGCACAGCACCATAAGGCATGGATCCAAAAGTCCTCTATAGATAAGGCCTTGGAGGTTACTCTATTCTCTTCCCATGTTTAAGAGGACATCATAAGAAAACAGGTCTATACCTAGTATTTCCAGGTCCTGCACAACAGCAAAGCTTGCTCTGATGAAACCATTCACAATGTGTCACCATGTGGAGCATTTTGCATAGTCTTTCTGCTGTTTCATCACAAGCCATCTCTACACATACATGTAGGTTACAAGGATTTGGGACTGCTCTATGGGCAGCCACTGGGAAAAGGTGAGGAAGGCTGAGACCCGTGCTTGCTGCACAGGAGTAAAGAGGCTGGCAGAAGGTGCTGTTGCTCATGGACACTGTACCCTGCTGAGCCCCTGTTCCTGGATGTCAGAGCTGGTGTTGTCTAGCTCCCTCACCAGCGGCTGGTGTAGTTTCATGACAATCCTGGACCTCAGCTCCCACGGGATGCAGCATGTACACTGGCTGGGAGCTGTTCTCGAGCTGCAGGAAAGACATGGAAGGTTGACATGTCGTCAGTGAGATCTGGGACAACTCAGATCCTTGAGGTTGTCTCTAGGCTTAATGATTTGGTCTATCTTTGAGTTGTTAGCAGACCTTTCCTTTGTGACCTCAAGCTCTGAAAGGCCCTTGAAGGTAATGGCCTGGTTTAGCAGCTCCAAGCATCCTTCTGGACATGAACTTTTCCTGCACATCATGTCAGCCCCTCTGCTCCCCAGGCACAGTGTCAGAAGAGTCACTCCTAACATGACAGGGTGCTCCACAGCCTGCTGCAAAACAGTACTCAGAGCAGGATGTACTTGGAAAAGGAGAACCAGTGCTGAAGGATGATCAGTTTAGGCTGTGTGACAACACCATGGCTTGTTTCCTCTCTCCATCTGCCCTGTAGCTGCATGCTGCCCTGACTTCAATACTAGCAAAATTAAAAGAGGCAGTCACCTTGACAGGATGTCCTACACAATGTTCCTTCCCGGGCATGTCACTTGTGACATGGACATTAAGTACAGTGAGAGATATCCCTCTGAAACACATGTAAAGGGCAGTCATGCTACTTCCCTCATTTTGTCAAACGAACAGGCTACAAGAAGCATCTTTCAGAACACGGAAATACTGCTGACTTGTCTTGTGGTCCACTGTGTTGCACACAGTGAGCTGCTGGCCTTTTCTTCCTTAGCTCATAATTGGAAATAACATTGTAAACATTGACCTTATACTAACCAGCATGAAGCACAAACAAGAGTTTGCATTACCTACTGCCTCTTTAGGTGAGTCTGAAAATAAATCCAGCAGAAAATAACTGAATCCAATAAATCACTGTACGACAGATTCAGACATGTTTCTTTTCTAATGGATAGACACAGACACAACATAAAAAAACCATTTGAAATGCATCACTCTCAAAAGAAGGAGATAAAATGGACTCAAGCTTTCGTAGAGCCTCTGTTGTTTGTGCTAGCAACTTCAGAGGAATGAAAACCTGGAAGTTCTAGTTGAATTTATTTTTTAACAAGGGTGCAATAGGCAAGGCAGTGGCTCTGCCTCTATGACTCATTTTGCATAGTGGGTTCCTAAATAATATACATTGAGCAGACACTGCTGCACTGTAGAGAATGTTAAAGCAGCAAGAAAGCAGGAGGTTTTGATATCTGGATAGGTGCTCTGGTAGATGGGCTTTTGGCCCTCCCAAGGCAAAACAAAGCAGATTGGCACTGTGGAAATGTCCCTTCTCAGCTGTAAGAAGCTCAGATGAAAAGATCTGTTCTCATATCTCCAATTCCAGGGAGAAACATAACCTCCTTTTTCCATCTTTTCTTTGTGAACCTTAAGAGTAAAACCAAGTTTTAAGCTAACCTTTAGGTTTTGGACCATAGCTCTATGCTAAGGACCAAAATCTTTACATGGGGAATCAAAGCTCCTACTGCAGAAGCTACTCCTTCTTCTCCCTGCAGGACTACTTTCCTCTACAACCATTAACATTATCCCCAATCTACTCCAGTCCAAAGGCCTCGGACAAGAGCCTTGTGTGATTCTGTGATGGTCAACAAACTAATTCCCAGTTACTACCTGCACTAGGTAGTAATTCATTCATACTGCTTTTTTCAAGCTGTTAAAAGTCTAAGTCTATTATATCGCATACAGAGAATCTTAATAGAGCATGTGATTCTATGATTCTATGTGGCTATAGTTCAATGTCACTACATAGGTGAAACATAAATGGAACTGCAGTGGTGTCGCTGCCAAGCCGCAGGCAGGATGGTACTGAGCCTCTGCTCTGTCATAGCTCTGCGCAAGATGCTGTGCAGTGCTCTCACAAACTGTCAGGGCCCTGAGGACACTACGAGGTCTCAGTGACCCTGATCAGCATCACCAAGTACCTCAACTGGTACTGCAGCCCCAGCTGAGGTCAGCCTGGGGCACTGGGTCCCTGCCCAAGCTGTGCTGGGGGAGTGCTGGTCCCCAGCTCAGTCACAGCTGATATTGGCTTCAACCACAAAAGTGAAGCAGCATGGCTGTCAATTCCTCATCTGCTCCCATTCCAAAAGGTGTCTGAAAACAGAGGAACCAGCAGCCTTTTCTTGGTTGCACCTACACTGTCAGCAATAAATTTAGATTCTTTTTTTTTCTTCTTGATTAGTCAAAGGTCACAGGAACTAAACCAACATTTCTAAACAGAAACAGCATAAAGATACTTCAGCAGCTTGCGAAAATCAGTATTTTGAAAGGTGTTATTTAATGAAAAATGTAATACTTACTACCTTAGCACTTTCCTTCAAAACCATTCAGAGTCTCTGTTATCCTGAGTATTTGAGTATGTACTATGTTAAAGAATGCATAATTAAATGATACCATAGGACAATTGCCATGCAACTTCATACTGGTAATGAACAATAAAGAGAAACCTTCAGCTGTACTAATGGGAAGAGATAGTTCCCTCTGAGTCATCTTCAAGTCATCTTATTTTACACGTTGGACCTTACTTGGGAATCTGCCTTACACTGAGGATGAACTGCATTCTACAGATGCTTGGGTTTTCCCCATTGTCCAGACAGGAGTCAGAGAAACCAGCCCAGAAAGAGATTTATCTTCTTTAGGCATTTACATCTGAACAAATGAATCTCATTCCAGCCACAAAAAACCCCCAAAATGGCCAACAACAGAACCCAGCCCAAAACAAACAACCCCCAGACTCCACCAATTGACAGTTTAGACCTTTAAAGTCTTCCTGTACTGCTTAGAGCCTCACAGGTCTCGCCACAAATCCTAGAGAAGTAATTTAAAATGCACTGACAGATCACTGATGTAAACCTTGACTAGTGCCAGCTCTGCTGCTGATCCCAGCAGGAATCCCTCTTTCACACTGACAACCATCTTATAAGGGGGTTTTTAGGTCCAATTCACATAATACGTGCTCGACTGATACTGGGAGCTACTATTTGATTCTAGACGTCAAGTAACTGCCCACGTTGCACAGCGACATAGCATAGTTGTTGTATGTTACATTTATGAACCTTAGTCAGTTTCGTACTTTCCTCAAAGAACGAAATCAGGGATGTTTGACAAAACCTGTTTTCCATGGGCTGCCACAGGCTGTCTCCATTAGCTGCCACAGGCTGTCTCCATTAGCATCTTCTAGCTCAGCCTCCCCTTCACTGCAGCTCCTAAAACCTGCATTCCCCTCTGCTCCCAGCGTCTCCCTCACCCAAGAATTCTCTCAAAGTCCCTGTCCCCAAGCCCTAGTATCCATGATCCCATCACATGGTAGCACATCATCTCCAGCCCCTAGCTTTTCTCAATGCCTTCTTTCCTCTCTTTACCTTGAGCCCATATCTTTGTGGCACATGTACAATGTTCAGCTAGAGATTAAAAGAAGCGTTCCCTAATTCCCTACCTTGTATATATGGAGAAAAAAAAATGAGTGCACAAATACTTTTACCTTTCCTTGATGTTCCATATTCCCTGCATTTCTCCCCTCTATTTGCACTGGCTGTTTCTAATGGACTTACGTTGGGTACAGCAATTGCTTGGTTTTCCCTTTCTAATGCTCCTTGATATTGAGGACACGGTGAGGGATGGAGCAGCAGCAAGATCACAGAGGTGTGGTTATCCTGACTTGTGCAAAGATATTGCCACTGGGACAGCTCTCTGACATTTGGCTATGGATCAAGGGCTTTAAACAGCTCCCCACTCAGCAACAGCAGGAAACCCAGCCCACCAGCTACAATCATTTTGCAGGTCTCCTGTCTGTGTAACATAGTCACTGAACTCAAGCTCATTGTAAATAGATTACTGGGTAGCGTTGCTCACCATAGATTTTCTGAATTCCTTGGAGGTCATCCTGGGGCAGTTTGAAGTTGTGTGTTTCCATATACTGGTAGAAAGGAGCCATGATAGCACTGGGATCATTGGAGTGCTCCAGACCCAGGGCATGTCCCAGCTCATGAACTGCAACCAGAAAGAGATCATTCCCTGTGGAAGGAAGGCAGAGCCAGGTTAGTCCAAAGCCTGATGCAATCCCAAGCCCACTCATTTATATAGCAAGAAGCTTTATGAGTGCATTGCTATCCTATTGCACAGCAGGTCACAGTGCCAGGGCCAGCTCCTGCAGATGGTTTTAGTCCTGAAAGTCTGTGCAGCTTTTACAATCATTATCACAGAATGGGTAGGGGGCTACCAGCCTGTGACCACCCATGACCATGAGCATCCTCAGACCAGGCAAAACAGGCAACTGCCTGGAGTGGAAGGATACCAACTGTACACTCCTTTGTAGAAAGCTTACAGAAAACAGCCAACAAAACAGGCTGCTCCAACACCACTGCCTCTAAGTGCTGCCAGAGAGGCGAGCACGCTGCTGCTCTTCAATTCAACAAGGGGTCATGGTGGGAAGGGAGCTTTGCTCTGATCAGAACCACCAAATGCTAGGGGAAATCTGTAAGGCACCTAGCGAGGCAGAAAGAAGGCTAGAGAAGACCAGGATTAACACCCACTGTAGAATATGTAGTAACTGTGATAACCCCATCTCCTCTAGCACGTGCTCCTCAGCATGTTTTTACTTTGCTGGACTTCTGGCACTGCCATGTCTGTGGGAGGAGGTGAGCACAGGTAGCACTATCCTGCAGGAGTCAGAGCCACATAGGGGAAGGTTGGATTGGATCCCAATGGCAGAAGGGAAAAGAAGAAAGGAGGAAAGAAGGCACATGCTCTGGACAGGGAAGAGAAAGGGCTGAAGAGCCCTGTCTGGCCCAGAAGCTGGTGGAAGTGCAAAGCAGGAGTACCTTCAACTGTATGTTACAGCCATACACTCCTCTTCAATCCCATGGATCTGGGACCCTCATCTCCTTGATCTAGTGTGGTCCCTGGATGTCCTACTTCATGAGGGCACCTTGACATGGGAGGTGACACAGGCAATGCTGCGTGAGGGATGAAGACACAGCCAGCAAGGACAGATGTAAGAGTCTCTCCATGCCAATAAAATGCCTGAGCCCTCAATTCTGACTGAATTGGGTTTTTCTGCTTCTTTTGGCAAGGCAAACTGAAGACACAGGAGAAAAAGGTTGGCAGCAGCAGCTCAGGAGCTGCTTTGCAGCATCTCCAAACAGCATGTCGCCAAACTGCACCTATCTTAGAGGTAACAAAGTTCAGTTTTGTGTACACAGCTGAGCGACTCTTAGGACAGGAGTTACAACAGCGATTCACGTACAACTATCTCTACTTTTTAAATACTTATTTCTTCACTATTACCCACAAAAACATGACTACATAGGTTCAGGTCTGCAAGTCTCCTCAACAGGGTGCTTTGCCAGCATCTCAAGACACCTAAAGTCAGTAACAAACAGTGCTCAACTGGTCATACACACCACACCATGATTAAATTGTCTAAATATTTGAGTTGAAAGGTGCAAATACCTGTATATGCAAGGTATGTTAAAATACACAAATGCATTTCAAATACACGTTCAAATACAAATGTCCCAAACTATAAGTGGGCTAAAATTTAGCCATAAATGTATTAAAATTCCAGAATTTCTGTATTTGGAAAATCCAAATGGGGACTTCCTTATTTTTTCTCATCTGCTGCTGAAAACTCTGGTGTATGCAGATCAAGTAAATAAACATGTCCAAAAGCATAGTATAAAATGCATTAAGCATGAAGCTCCTCCGATTCTCAGAGTTGTGATTGCTTCTCATTTCAAGCCTTTGCTGAAAGGCAGTAGAAGGCACTAGCAGACACAGCTCCCTCTCCCTCTTCCCCCTGGCCCTGGCCAAAAATGTCTCATCACTGCGTCAGCCCTTCACCTTTTTTTGTTCTAGCCTTATCTGAAACATAACCATCATTCTCTTCCTTCCAGCTTGCCCATGTCATCTGACTTCTTCACCCTACCATATGGAGGGTCCCAAGTCTGAAAGCAGTTCAGTTATTCTCAGGGTGCAAGCACACATTTCATGGGAAGAGGAGACAGCAGAAAAAAATCCAAGACCCTTTTGTAAGCACAGAATGCTCAAAAACCCACCTCTAGATTTATCATCCTATTTCTCTTGAGGGGTCAGTTCCCTGCAGGGGTAAGAAACACCTGGTTTTATTGCAACAACACAGAGAACACTGCAATCAGATAAACAGATTTATGTATGTTTATGTCATGTACTGTATCCCTCATGCTTCTTCAATTTTCATTTTCAGCTGGAAAAATGGCTATTAAATCAGGAAACAGACATCTTGAGAAAGGCTTTCTTTATGAAACTGCTAGCACATGCCCTCATGTACAGTTTCATTCGTTTCAATTATGAAAATCCATATAAAAACCTTTTCCTTACTTTACTAAGTCACTGCATAATAGGATACACAACTGCCATTCAACGCACTTCAACACCTATCATTTACAGCAATAGGTCACAGCGATACTGTTACAGCAATGTTGTAATATTACTATCAGTATTTATCCCTGAGCATGACACCTGTAAATATAGCTGCAACGAGCGTAGGTAGACTCTTGTAGAGCACCTAACACAGTAGATTGTAAATCCAGGAGAAAGCTTCTAAGACCACAGAAGTACACATAATATTGTGTATCTGATTAGTAATAGAAAAGCAACTCTGAATCTCTGATCTTTGTCATATTAGTTCTATGCTTTATGAACTGTATCATCATGCTAACACATCTATGTATTGCAGTTTACTCAGACATAACTAAAAAGACATATGAAGGTTACATTTTGAGATTTTATTAAAGAATGATACTGAAGAAGTTAGATCATTGGCTGTGACAATAGCAGGCCTAGGGTAATTACAGAAAAGATGGTGTGAGCTAAGCATGCTTTAAATATACTAAAACAATTCCTTCCTCTCCAACAGCCATGTAGAGGCAAATGTTTTCCAAGCACAACTTAAAGAAGCTTTAGGGCTACTCTAAGCTATGCCTTGGTTCTTGCATCTTCAGACCTCACAGGTCTGAATCATCAAACAGAAGAACATCTGATTCGTCTGTACTCCTCCATTCACCTCCAAAACATGCTCTGCTCAAGAAAAGCTTTTCAATCTTCTAAAGACCCTGAAGAAGTGGCAATAGTGCTCTTCCATTTGTTGGCATTTGAATGAGATGCAGAAAACAGCTTTTCTACCTAGAAAAGAAAATACATGTTAAAAAGAAATATAGAATTCATTTTATTCATAAATGGTTATGGTTATAAATGTAGCAATTGGTACGATGCATCTTACAGACTTCATGAAGACTCTTAACAGTGCTTTAAAAAGGTTACTGGAGAAAGAGGAATGCGTGATATGCACTCTTAACAGAAACTGGATCACAGCCACACTAAGAAACTGATCTCCAGAGATCAAGTGACTACAAAAAGACAAAGACCTCCAGAACTCCATTATGTTACCAATCACCATCAAAGACGGGTAGTTTGCCTTACTGTCCTCAAAAAGACAGTGCGCAAACTAGGCCTGTTATCTTGTTACAGACCTGATTTACATTGCAAGCTGTGCTTTATCTGCCATGGCTATGAATATGAGGGCTATCTGCTGCAGAAATTCACAAGAAAAATATAAAGTATTTTTCTGGAAGGCTGAGATCAAAACTGTCTGAGTGATGTGGAGGCAAAAGTGAGCAGCCAGAGAGAGGGGAAGTCGTGACTGCTTCAGCTGGCTGAGCAGCCTGACATTCAGTGGAGTAAGAGTGTTCTGTTGAAAAATGTTCCCCTGTCTTTCACAAGTGTAGGTTGCAATTCAATAACAATTCAATATCAAAGAATTTCCAATCCCAAAATGAAAACTCATATTTGCCTGTATTAGCATATCATTCCCTAATTTGGTAGAACAGATGGTAAAGACAAGAAAATTCTCATAAAACCATGGAAAACGTAGATATGACTTTCATTCCATCACTCTTGAAAAGAACTTATTCTGGTAGCTTTGTTTTAAAAGTATTTAAATACAGCAAGGTATACAGACAGAATTTAATGCTTGGCCCAGATGTGGTGCAACCCAAAGGTAACCACAAAAAAGATTTGGAAGCCATTTGAAGGCTGGCCCAGTGCGTTCCAAACAGGTCCTGGCATAGGCAGCGTGGATACAAACCACTCTGCACTACCTGGGATTCTTTTTTGCCAGTCCAATTGCAATTATATTTAACTCCTGGTATTTGCAACAGAGAAAGTGCTGTTCTGGAAGCACTGAGAGCTGCCCCTTGCCACAAAGAGGGTGTTTTCTGTCTAGGAGAGGAGACTTCTGTCTTTGTTCTCCCTTGACACAGAAGGCTCCTCATGAGGCTATAAAGACTGAATAGGACTGAGAACTAAAAGAACTGGGATGGATGAGACACCCCCCCTCAAAGTGGTATCCTTGGTGGATTTAGGTAAAGAACGCAAATTAAACTGTCTGCAAATCTTGCGCTCTTTTTTTTTCTCTCCTATTTCTGAAGAAAATGAGTTTAAACAACTCCCAAGCTTGCTGCTTTGTTGCATTTTGGCTTGCTTCACATCCTCTATTTCTGCTTTATAAAGGAAGACAGGAAGGCTCACCTTGATTCTCATGACCTGCACTTTAACTGTTGGGTTTTTTCTTCTTGTGTTAAGGAAATGACGCATAATTTTGATCCTTACTGGTTCCCCCCTATGAATCTCAGAGTACCTCATTTTCTGTGGAAAAAAGAAAAATATTTTACTTTGATTATACAGAAATCAACAGGATTCCAAGTACCTACAGAACTGTCTTCATACTCTGTGTATTAAACAATTACTGACAACAGCAGTAATTTTCTGTATAGAACACTCTGAACATCAGGCGTAGTTACAAATCCGTTGCTTTGAAAATGGAATTTACAGGTGATCCTTATTAATGAATTTCAGCAATTTATTAATGAACCAACAACCAGCACTGCCAATCCTGCAAAAGATGAAAATCCAGACTGCCCCAGCACAGCCCTACTGTAATGTCACTTCTAGGTTTGTATAATGACAGCACATACAACAACGAAAGCACTACTTACAGAGACGGTGTCCGGAAGCGAAGGGGAAGAATTTGAAGCCGGGAGCCTTCCACATGTGCTGGTGGCTTCTCTCTTCACTGTACTTTTGCAGAGAATTTTAATTTGCCAGTTCTCCATTTATAGCCTTCTATGTTGGGACTGACATGGCAGCGATGTAAGCTCAAAGTGCTCCCGATTTAAGCAGCCTGAATTGATTTCTTTTTACTGTGGTCGAAGCCATGAGACAGTGGCTGAAACCAAACATGGTCCTGAAACCCTGTATCTATTTGCTTGCTCAAATTTGGTTCAGCATTAGCATATGGAGTTTAGAGAACTCTGGCTTATGGGAACAAGTCTCTCTGAGCAGTTACAGGAAGAAACCAGTGTTTCATGTATGATTCCTGTAACATACAATGTTAAGCAGATATGTTCTAGAGACTACTGAACTGGTCTTCAATGAACAAAAGTAATGACCAACAGCATGTTCTGGTGGAGTGTCATAAAAAGGCCAGATAAAATAAACTGAAATTTTAATACAATTTATGCCCCACTTGACTCCCAACATCTGTACAGAAGTCTTTCAGACAACAGGTCTTCTGCATTAAAGGACACGTGAGTAACTTCAAAGCAGCTCTGATTTTTGTTCTGAAAAATACTGATGCTCACTATCAACAAGTGTCAGAAGCCTGAAAAATAATGGTGGATTCAAAATGCCATTTGTTAGAGCAAAACTTTTTAGCTGTGGAGATGTTCTGTACCTGAGAAATCAGAGAAAGAAAATTAAAAATGTATTTAACAGCCAAATAGCACAAAGATTATATGTGCGCTACATTGAGAGTACACACACTCTGTCAAATTACTCATTATATTGTTACTTTATAGACTGCCTTTGCTGCCCCCAGCATTTCCATAGAAATTTAACATAAAAAAAAGTGGTAAAATAAGAAAGAAATGAGACAGAAAGCAAGGAAAATTCAGAGGAAGCAGGAATTAATTCAAGAGGAAAGACTACCAGGTTCTGGCAATACACTATGGTACAGGGGCTGAGGGAAGCTGTGCCTTCTGGAATCATCCACCGCACCTGACAAATCAGGTAAGTGGGTTGCAAGTAGATAGTAGAGAGCCAACCTAGAAAAGTGGATACCAATACAAATCTCAAAGGAAAAAAAGGGACAGCTGGATACTCTTCATTCCTGAGTCCCCTCCCTCCACCTAAAACATCACGACTGTAATCACACAGGCACAGGCTTTGCTGCCTACAGTGAGCAATGTCCACCAGCAGCAGTGAGTCTTGAGACGGATAGATTAAAGTTTGCTTGGCTTTTTCTACAGCACATTTCAAGTAAAAAAAGCCCAAGACTTGGAGAAAGTACAGCAAAAACTTCTGGTGTCCCTTCTGGCAATACAAGCAATTGGGATACTGTGACTGCCTGCATTGATATGTAACTCCAGGACCAAATGCTGTGCCACTTGGCCTGTGAGCAGCTACACACAAACAGGTATACATAATGTACCACTGAAAGACAGTGACTGCAAAAATGGCTTCAATTGTCTCCAGTGCGCATACATTGAAGCCTAATAAGCCAGAGCCACTGCTGCTACAAGTCTGGGATAAGCTAAAGGCCGAGAGCTGCTTTTATTTCTATTGAGGAGCTCTTCCCGGGACAAACATGATGTAAGTCCCCGCAGCTGTGACCATGCCAGTAGCTCCTTAGTGTGTGGTTGCGTAGATGATTTATCTCTAGCTGTAAAACCACACTCCTTTTTCAGTGGCATCCTGTTTGCCGTATCACCTTCCAAATTCCAGTATTCTGCTTCATGCTTCCAGCTGCTCCCATTGACATTCTCATTTGAAAACTCATCAAAGGAATTCCGTATCCCATGATCCTAGTTAATAAGGACTGCTCCAGGAGCTCAACTTCCTACCTGGTTTTGCACATCCTCATTAAAATATTATCTAAATTAACCTTCCACAGCTTGCTTATGGAAATGTCAGACAAGGCAGGACAATTAAGATCATAAATCAACAATTATGAATTGAAAGCACAGCATTACTTGGCTAAAGGAACTGAATCCATGAGTAGAACTGTAACTAATATCCAGGGGGAAGGAAATTTTGCATTCACTTTGAAAGCCTACACAGGTTCATTCTTCACAGCAGAAGACAACAGAAAGGTTGGTGCAAGTGCCCCTACTACTACAGTCTCAGAGAGACAACCAACGGAATTATAGCTATCATGATTATACTAATAATTTTAAAGGACATAGTAATGGTCCTGCTGTCCACAAGAGGCAAAATCAGTGTAATAATAAAGATCATGCAGAATGATGAACATATAAATCCCAACCATCCAGTAGCTGGTGCGATAAAATTGCTAATGAACCCTAGTGGGTTACCACAAGGTATCTTTACAATGTAGAAGCTTTCATCAACAAGATATATCCCATTCTCCATGTACAAATCAGTTGTCATAGAAAGACCTGTTCAAATCATTCTTCCTTTTTTCTGACAGGAGGAGGCTTCACGGGATATCTTTCACTTCTATGTAATAAACTGCACTGCTGGTGAAGACTCCAGAACATATCTTCTGTGGGGTGGCAGCTGCATCCAAACATGCACCTACTGAAATTCTACAGTAACACAGTAGGACAAATGCAGACCTACAAAAGCAAAGCTTTAGATCTTACTGGTTTCTAACGAAAGCCTATGGACTAAATAGATCAGCCAAATATTGAGGACCTATGGTGCCAGTTTCAGCATCCTGCTTTGCTGACCAGAGATTTACCTTTACAATTGTTGCAAGGTGGAAAGCTTTGAGGCAGACTATTCATATTTTCCCATCAATTGATACGCATTCTTGTCTGGAATGGAATGTTTCACATGGTTATATTTTACAGGTTGAAGTAAAGATACCAGTGTTACTTCGTGGCTATTTTAAGGTTTCTATAATCACTGAATGGATGCTGAAAGGCCAAAACAGTTCCTTTTCTGCACGTGAATAAATGAGAGCTTTGCCACTGATCTACTGGAAGGGTACTTTTATTCTTTCATTCAGCAATTTCTTCAGTTCCAGACTGAACATCTCCATAGCCCCAAAATATCTATCACAAGGACAAGCAAAACCTTGATTTGAAGACATACTTCCTGATAAAAAGGCAACATTGTCCTCACTAATACCTTACTGCAGTGAAAAAAAGGCAGTGAACAGATCACAGTGCAGGAAACCTCTGACCAAGAAGAAACTCTTTAAGCCCTGCTAACAGCATTTCAAGTAAAACACATCGGAGGTGAGAACCTTGAGCTAGTAGGAGCTCCAATGACAAGGAATAGTGAAACAGAAGGAAAAGCCCTCCTAAAAGGGCCTGGATCATCCAATGAGGAGACAGAGCACTTTGACATTTGCATACCAAGGCTAAGAACACAGGCAAAACCAAATTCTTTGCATTTAACATGCACATCTATAATGCTCTGACTACAGGCTTATCCTGTCATCCTCAACACAGGACACTCCCTATCATCAGCACTCTCCCAGGTGAACAGAACAAATGATCCCACCATTCTCAACATCCTCACTGGTGACTTTTAAAAGAGTTTTCCAGTAACTCTGCTGCCCAATTTATGTAGCTTAGTTATTTGAAAATACACAAATGACATTTATCTTCCCAAATGGCAATTTCAACTCTATCAATTTTCACACTCAGAGTGCCCACCAACCCCACAAATACCAATTACATGCATTTTGAGGACACTACTCATGACAGTCGCTCAGCACACCAGAGAAGTACATCATGTTTTTTGAAAGAGTCCTATGGATACCACATAAGAAGTAGCTCTTATAAAAACAGACTCATTTGCTCTCAAACAACGTCCTAAAAACTATTAAAAATAACTCAAAAAAGTCATAATCATAGAATCGTAGAATAATCTATGTTAGAACATTCTACCCAGTAGAAAGTTTTCCCCAGAGCCATCCCTGCCATTCTTTAAGCTGCCTCCCAACCTTGCTAATCATCAGAAAGAAGCTTTTTGTGCGGAAAAAGAGAAAAGAGAAAAACTTGTACAACTTGTCAAAACCTTCCTGTAAGGACCTTGCTTCTATCCCAGATACCAGCACTCCCAGGTTGCATGCATGAGCTTACCTGGGAAGTCATATCCAACACACAAGCCACCCTCACACCCCACAATTGAGATCAAATAACTACCAAGACCAGACTGAACTCAACAGACCACTGATACAGCACAAACACACCCAACTGCTGCAAAAGCAGTTCTCACGAGGTAATCACTTGGTCTCTGATTGCCAGTTCTGAGCCTCAAGAGAAACCCACAAACTGCCCTCCAGCCACAAAGCTAGTTATAAAAATTAGTTAACATTCAAGATAGCAAGACACTGCTTCTCTGCCACACCATAACCTCCCACACTCTCCACACTTTCCCCCTTCACATTCCATAGGCTGCAACCTCTCTCTTTCTTTGCCTATGTTTAAACATGCCAGGAAACATTACTTCTCTTAACCTGAGAAGACAAATATAACATTTATGCTTTCCTACAAATTAGCATTCCCACATTGAACTTGACAGCTCCGTTACTTTTCAAAGATGCTCTGATAGATACTGAGGGATCTTCTCAATGTGCATTCCATTCTGAAAGAAATCTGTCACTTTTAGGTCAGGCCTGAAGGTGGCTTGCATGCCTGAAAGTATTTCTCCTCAAACTACACGGCTGGCCTAATCAAAGACATTACCTCTACGTATGTCCTCAGATGTCATGGCCACAACGCCACTATGTTTTCATACAGTTTAAAAATCGGGCCAGATTTACATTCCAAGTGCACTTCTAACCCTTATAAAATGTTTCAAATTGTGATTTTGATTTCCTAAAGGTTTAAAGCCACATTATCCTTCCCAGATCATTAAGACTGTCGAAACTGGAGTGTTAGTCTACGAGGCCACTGTAAAACTCTGGTTTTCCAACTTAAACTTTACAAGTCATCAGTATCCTCAACCAAAGGTTTCAAAAGAGATTAGAAAGTGGTCACTGCCATTAGAAAGATAAAGCTAGAAAGATGCAGAAACTCTTCATTGCATAATATGGTAAGAACAGTTGTCCTTAAGGAAGAACAGTCTTCCTTAACAAACCAGCCAGCCCAAACCTCTGATGGACAAATTATGACCATACTTGGACTGTAAGAAAACAAACATGGATCAAAAGGACTTGACATTCAAATGTCTTCACTCTCTCAACCTTCTAGTCACCATTACAGCCAACTCTAATTGCTCTTGTTACTTATTCCATGAGCTACAGCATTTATACACTCTTGTTCACCTTCTGCCTCCCAGAGCAGCCATGGTTTCTGTAGCAAATATGGTCCAAATCTTGAGAGAAGTAAAAAGCCAGCAGAGACACACTCCTGTTCACTCCTCAACATTCACACATGCGCAGAGAGGCATGCAGAGTCACAAACTTACTAATAAAGTTCCTGACCCATATAAGATAGAATACATGTTTAAAAAAACATCTGAACCACTGTACAGGAGGTGAAAGCTCCACTACCCAAGTATTTTCTAGCAGAACGTCTGTCAGTGTGTCTACATTCAACTTATCCTTGTTTTGAAAAGCAACCTGTGCTCTTACCATCATGATTAGAATTCCCCAGGGTCCACGGCTCATCTGAATCGAAGTGAGTATCTCCTCCTATTCCTGGCCCAGGAAAGTAAGCATGAGCTAGGAATCCACCTTCTCCATCAAACGGAGAACTGTCTCCATGGAAACCAGAAGCAAAAAATATCATAATATCTGCCTCCTTTCTGTCATTTTTAATTTCATGGTAAGGGACCTCTTCAAAGGTAAGTGGTGTCACTCTCTGCCAAACATCAAACGCCTGACGAATGGCTCTCCTTGTATCGATCTCTCCAACTTTGGGGGTATAGTTGTGTACACTGTGTGAATGAGAAAAAAGGGCTGTTTAAATTTGTTGAATACATTACAGACTTAATATAATTCCAATAAATAGCCACATCTACACACTTCCAAAGGGTCTTTACTTTTGCAGACGCTGCTTTGTGCACAAAAAGTTTTGCTGTTACAATTAAGTTTTGTTACCAACAGAACAACAATCCTCATCTGAAGACTACATTTATTAATGAGAATCTTCCCAATACTTGGGTTGATCTTGCATCGCCTCCTAAAAACCTGACAACCTTTCAAATCCTGGTGCAGACAGCCAAGTAACCTAGTTTAAAAATGTAAATTACTTCAGATTTTGTCTGAAATTATCATGGAACCCAGTGTATGAATGAGCTTTAAGGTCCCTTCCAACCCAATCCATTCTGTGACTCTATGAATATGAAATATCTGCCATGGAAACAACTTTCAGTCTTTAATGAAACTGTCTCAAATTACTATAATGATTGACAGATGAAGACAGTGTAATACATTCAGTGGTAAAACAGAACATCTACCACTTGACTGGCACACTACAAATACTGAGAGTGGGAAGTTAAACAACTAGCAGTTTGACAATGGCAGAAGTGAAGCCATCTGCCAACCTGCTTCCTGAGCTAATGCGTACGCTGAAGATATGCTTTATTTATATGATTATACACCGGTTTTCCCTAAGGCCCAGAATAGGTTAGAAGCAGGATCCAGCTCTCAGATCTCCACATACACAAGGAGTACCTTTACAATTTAAGGGAATGATTATTGGAGGAAGCTTTGAACAAGTCCCTCCTCCCAGTCTCTGCAGCCCCCAACTGAAGAATTCTCTTCCTCCTCGCTCATAGCTCTTGGCAGAAGCAATAGAGTGCCCTGGGCCCTGATTCTCCTTCCCTTCACACCATCATATCTCTTCCTACACATTCTGGCACTTTTCCCATGCTGGTCACTCATATTTCTCCCTTTTCACCACATACTTCCTTTCTGTCTTAGCCCTGCTCACCCATATCTTCTCCTTAATGCCTACACTCCTCATTTTCACTCTTCTGCAAACTCCTTTTCCCCCTCCAAAAATAAAATAAAAGTCTATGCTTTCAACTTGGGGGGTGGGGGGAGAGGCTAATTTTATTTAAGTTATATTCTTATTGTCAGAAACTTCCACTGGTATCATTCAGCAATTGCCTTTCAAATGCTAAAGGTCTAAATGACAAACAAAACACATCTCTGGGAAACACCCCTCATTGCATAATGCTCATTTGATACCTGTAGCCCCCTTCAGCATACGGCCTCAGCAGACCTAAGTCTAGACAAAAGCAAGAGTTGTGCTACATGAGCAAAAGTAAAATCTCTGCAAAAATAAATATTCAGGAATAAGTTGTAAATTATTAGAGGGAGAAAGTATCACACCTTTAGACAATGATGTTCCGTCTGCTTTAATGGGTTGATGAAGAAGACACAAAACCTATGAGCTAGATCCTTTGATTTTTAAGGGAACAGAATGGGGCTTACTAGGATTTTCCTGCCAAAATTACACACTGGGTGCCTGGGATTTAGGCATCTTTACTGATCAGTTATTTTCTAATTGAGAACAGACTCTGCAGTTACTCCAGTGCTGTGAAAGTGTTCCCCTCCACCATGTTGTCAGAATGAAAGCCTGAACTAGGTGTTACAGGGAAAGTCCAGGATTTAAAAGTACTTACAAAAATTGCATAACAAAGTAGTACAGATCATTTTTTCCCCCAAACAAAAAGGGGCAGGGAGTGGACTATACCTGTAGGTTATATGCTTCTGCCTCCACTTTTGTCCAGTTAGTGCATACCGCTTTTTCCTCCGGCTACGGCGGAGATGGGGATGATCTGGAACTCCACATCGAGGCTTCTTCATCCACCTGCAAGGGAAAAGAAGGAAAGAAAAAGCAAGTTAACAAGGAGTATGGAAGAGAGATTCAAAAGAATTCAGGGATGACTGGAACACCTCTGAGGGATGGCCAATGCAGACACCAGAAGGGCTCAGTCTTCCCTCTCTCGGGTTCACCCTCTCTGCACAAACCTGTACACCTGTCCTGGGTTCAGCAGTAGCAGTCATTTTTCTCCTTCTTAGTAGCTGGTGCAGTGCTGTGTTTTTGATTTTG
>WYDI02025579.1:0-10485 GCA_009867235.2 Psittacus erithacus | reverse complement strand
TCCCATCCCTCCGGGAGCCGAGGGAGGAGGTGGGGGGGCAGTGAGTGGGCTGTGTGGCAGGCCTAAACCACGACAACACCCCACCTCTGCTGGCAATCCACACACCTCAGCATACCAAAAGGAATTAATTTTTTCTTTTGGAAACCTGATCGGGCAACCAGATACCAGATCAGGTAGCTTTTATGCTTAACAAGAGCTTAATGATGATAATGGCACAAAAGAGACCCAGATTAAAACTGCATGTGTGTGTGCACTGGGATCAAACTCACTTATCACCTCCTCTATCCTCTCTCTATTTGTTGGAAGTGCTCCTGCCCCAGTAAGAAACCCTTCAATTCATAACTTACTAGATAAGATTGAACAAGTGCTAACACGACCCTCTCAGATAAGACTAAGACTTTCACCTGTAACAACCAGAACAGATCAACCACAGCACAAATTCCGTTAGGTCATCCCACGCAATCCTTAACTCTTTTGATGTTGCTTATGATGTAGGAAACTCTTGCCTCTACGGCCAGGCAGACTGGAAGAGCAAAGAATGCTGTCCCTTGCACAGGGATCCATACACTATTATCAGAGATGTCAGGTCTTCTCCCCTGCCTCCTTTGCCTCCAGCCTTAACAGACCTTTTGCTTATTTCTTGCACCAGCTGGAGGGAGTCAAACACTGGCACAGGTTGCACAGAGAACTGGTAGAGCCTCCATTCTTGGAGGTATTCCAAACCCTACTGGACATGGTCCTGGGCAACTTACTCTAGCTGTCCCTGTTTGAGCAGGGGATTGGAGCAGATGGTCTCAAGAGGTCCCTTCCAACCTGAATGGTTTTCTGACAAGGAGAAAGAGACTGTACCCTAGAATACTATCCCACTTGCTGGTGTGGGCACACCAGAAGGCAGAAGAGGCTTATGGAGGAACCAATCTCCCAATCACTGCATGTGGCAGCAGGGGAAAAAGGAGACAGAGACAGGACCAGAGGAACTACAGATCTCCAAGGTTCCAGCACAGCAACCTTCTGTCCCTGACACATTCTTTAGGGTTCTGCAATGCAGCCCAGGACAGGAGACCAGAGCCCAGGAATAACACAAGCAGCCTCCAACCACAGCCCTCTGGCACTGCCCTCAGCCTCCTGTGTGGCTGCTGCTGAGGACACTGCCACTGTCATTCCTCAGGCATTTTATGCATTCGATCCACTCACTCTGATGAGTGTCCACTGTGACACAACACCTTAAGAACATGCTGCAGGCATAGGATCCAGAAACATGCCACTGCCTGGTCACACAAGAATAGCATCGTAGCCCATTCTGGCAGATTACTCACACAGGGCACTCAATTCTCTCCCCTCTCCTCAGCAGGACTTCCCCCACATCCCTGGCCACCTGGGGAACAACTTTTGACCCTCAAATGCAGACATTCCTCCATCAACTGCAGCACTCCAACACCAAGTAGTCCATGTGTGCCCACAGGTCTGAGCCTAAACAATGTACATCTCTATGAAAATTATTAGCCTCACACCTTCAGGAAGGGAGTGCCTTCCTTTCACCAGTAAATGCTTTGCAAGACTTCTTTCTGGGACACCTTTTAAATAAAAACCAAACAGACATTTTGCTTTGTACAGCCTCACAAGAACATTCTTTCACAGCACACGTACCTGCTTCCAGTTCAGCAGACCTTTCCTTGGTCCACTTCCTATATGTAAAAACTACAGGTGCTTACAAATTTCAGTGCAGTCATCTGTCATCTTCTCCCCACCAAGAACAGAGCAAATGAGAGCTATTATACATACTGTACTGTACCTGACAAGAGCCCAAGCTGCGTATGTGAAGCTGGCATGGATCTTCCCCACTTACAGGAGCTTACATTTATCAGTACAGTATGTCTTTCAGAAATCTAAGCAACCTGCAGAAATCAGATCTGTCTTGCCCACACAACTGCTGCCACCTTCAAAGAAAAGTGGTACATCTAAGGTTTGCTTTTAGAAAAGCCATATTAATTCAACTTCAATACACTGTGTTTTTTCCAAGTGTCCTTTATTTGTGTTCTTCTGCATTGCTTCTACCACTTTGCTAGAGAGATGTCAGGCTTACTGTACCATGTATCCTTCGGGGTATTTCCTGTCAAGCTGAGAATGTTTCTCTGGATCAGTTCCCTGATTCAACTTACTTCCCATACACACAGGCCCATGTCTAATCATGGGCCAGGGTACAAGTCCAGCCATCTCTTCTTTTCTCAGCAGGGCAGATCTATGGCAAAATAATCATAAAGCTGTAGCTTGCGGCCACTGATCTCCTTTAGCTGAGGTTTTTGAGCATCATTCTCCATTGAGCAGTCTGGATAACCCTTTCTGTGTTCCAGGGCATTTATCAAAACACATCAAATCAGAAACAACACCACAATTACTTGAAGCAGGATTCAGACTTGAACTTGTGGTTACTCTCTGTCCTGCATCCTGAGGTGAGGGACCCACACAACAGGCTCAAGACAAAGCACATTACACTTCCAATGCAAGACTATTTCTTGATTCCCTCCAGGGGATGAGACTGATTAGAACGAACACAACAGTAACTACTTCTGTTAGGCGCCATCGTGCCTTCTTTCCCAGCACGCTCCCAGGACTATATCCTTGCCTAGCTGCTGAGCAAAACTACAACTCAACCTACTAGCTGAAGGCAGACACAAAGTTTGTTGAGGCACTGTCAGCTGCAGGGTATGAGGAGGCCATGTTGCACACTGTCATCCACTCTCCTTACAGAAAACTATATAACTCAACCTCCTACCTCAAGGCAGCCCCTCTGCCAATGGACCTCCACCCCACCTTTCTTTTGGGTACCAGTAAAGAACACCAATAGTAATGTTCCTTCCCATTCCCACTCCCACTGGCAGTGCCTGCATGGTGACTTTCACACACTTGGTTACCAGTCTTGGAGGAAAGAGCAAGCTAGGGGTTTGGAGGCATGTGAGGAACAGATGAAAAACTGTAGGCTCCCATAATAAGAGTAAACAGAACATGCAGAACTCGTTCCCTAACAAATAAAGTACAGAAAATAATAACTTCACACTCTGATTCTAAAGTGACTTTCAAGGGGTAGAACTTACAGCACTGACAGAAGTGACAAAAATTTGTAATTGCAATTACCAAAACTTATAACAGAGCCTGAAATAACAGTTTAGCAAACGTCTGAGTAATTCAGAGCTCTCAGAGCCAGCCTGCCTTGTCAGCTCTTCTCCTTTTGCTCAGTTTCCACAACCAGGTCTGAGGAAGTGGCAGCCCAACAAGGCCCAGCCAGCCATGCCCCTCAAACTAGAAGCGCACTGCTAAGAGGAATTAGGACCTTACTTTCCTTTCATGGAATTTCCAGGTAGGCTCTCCTGCTCCACCCTGCCAAGCAAAACATGGACATACTGATTCAGGACAGATGGAGGTAGAACAACCTCACACCGGCAAAGCACACTTGCATCTGGCTGTACCTGAGGTTTCAAGCCTTTTGGAGACTTGACTTTCAGAAGAGGGGAACCATCTTCCCCCATCAGCCTTTGAGTGTTTATGCACCAATCAACCCCTGCCCACATACAAATTCACTAAAACATGGGCAACACCTTCCTTTCCTCCAGAAAAATACTTTCATTTACTAAAGCAGGGACTCCCACATGCAGTTTGCTCCCTTCCCCTGTCACTCACAGGGTAGCAGAAGCAGCTCCCTAACTTTCCAAACTAGCACCCCAATATCATAGCCTCTTCTTCCCCTATCCCCTTCCACCTCATAAGCATCCTGACTGCTAGCTTCTACACACCAACTGCAGATATACAACCCTGCTTTCTGCTTCAGCATTCACTTACAAACTGTGTTACTGATGGCAGAGATATCAGATGGAAAATCCCCACCTTTAAAATGCATCTCATTTTCAACTCATTTGAACTGCAAAACAACAGGATTTTCTCTATCCCCCAAGGGAGAACAAGGAGCTTTTCCTGTGATCTAAAAGAGGGAACATTACATTCACTGGAGAGGCACTCCCAGTCCAGGATGATTCTTTTCTGCCTAATTCACTCATTTATCCTGTTTCTCCCTCTTGTAGTCTGGGAGGCATAAAACTAAACCCCTTTGTTCTTCACACTATTTGGTTACTTCGTGCACCCTTCTTTTTTGTTACCATGTCCCTTTTGCCATCAGAGTCCCACAATGGGAGAGATGAAGAAGTCGACAGAGCACACTCTAAAAGGGTCTGCTAGTGCAAAACATCAAACAGCAAAAGAAAAACTCTCAGGCAGGGCTAAGCCTGTTCTATTATTTGTATATTCTTTTTTTTTCTTTTTGCTCACTACGAGATGCTTCTTTCCCCCAGAAAGCTTTAGTAAGATCGTATCTGCATCCTCCTTTAGTCAACAGATGCTCCCCTAGTCCAGATCAACAGCCAACATACTCAACCAGTACAGAACACCCAGGCAACCAGATAACAAGAAGCCAGTGCAGTAGCAGCAAAAAGCACTGCTCCATGCCAGAGCACCACTGGCATGCCACACTTCACAGTATACATCAAAGAGCAGACTAAAGGCAACTGCCTTCAAAGAACGAAGTCCCTCCAGCCTCGGTGATTTAGACCAATGCTTCTGTGCTCACAAACAATATACAATATACATGGTCAACATAGAGCAGAGAATATCTGATGTCCAATAAATGCCAACCATCCACAGCTACATACTCTTGACTATCATCACCAGACTACAACAACTCACTTCAGCTCAGACTACAGATAGCCCCAAATAGCATCTATGGAGATCCACAACTCCAGTTATTTAAGAAATATATTAAAAGCCATTTCTGGAGCCAGATTTGCACCTAAATCTGGACAGAGATGAGAATGAATTAAACCCTTGGTGTTCTTTGCTTTCACAAGCTCACAGGATTCATGCTTTGCCCATGCATCAGCAATGGGCACCTATGTACATAAGAACAACATTTAACAAGAACTTCCCCTAACACTCCCAAACAGTAGTGTTGGCAAAGGGAAAAGGTGTTTTCTTTAGGGACACCTTTTCACAATCAACATTTCTCTTGCTGAGCCAGTCAAATCTATTCCTTTTGAGGACTTCTCACAGCTGGAATAACTACCCACGGAATATGACAATGCATTAAGAAAGGGAAAGACAAAATTATCCTACGTTAATCTTACTCAATAGTTGTCTGGTCCAAAACTCCTGTTACTGGGATCCCATAAAACTGTTGCATAGTGGCAACTGCAGACTGCACAGCTTTGCCCGACTGCAAGGCTGACATTTGGCTGTCAGATGGAAGTAAGTAGCCGTAAGTTTTTAACCAGCCCTGAAAAAGAAAGAAACAGATGGTAAGATGCCATGGAAAGTTTTCAACTTAACAGATCAGAACATCTCCTCAAATGAAAAAGCGACGAACTCGCCCAAAAAAAATCAACCACCTCTCTTTTTTTTTTGGCTAGGTTTGGTAATATCATCTGATCTGCAGGAAGGGCTGAAGACCCAGCTTAACATCAGCTGTCCTGGCAGACAGTGCAGACCTGCCAGTTAAAAAGGCATCATCCCTCCTGAGGAATTAGGGCAGACTTAGGTCTTTGGGGCAACAGAAATACCCAAGATGCTTGGTCCTTGTTCCAAAGGCTTCTTACGCACCCTGTCACCTTGCATCACAAGATGGCAAGGTGACATCTCACTTCCCACTGCAGCATGCTCCCACTAACACTCTGCCCACCACCTACTGCTGCCTCTGGACCATCGCTCCAAGCAAACAGCTTAACAGGCCTGGGCGATCCCCACAAACACAGCTTCAGCTTTACCCCTGTACAGAGAACAGGAGAATTACTTGCATAAAAACCCCACACACCACCACCACCAAAATCCAACCCCAAAACAAACAACCCACGCTCAGAAAGCTTGCAGGGACTCTGCTGGGATGGACTTTTCCTCTTGTAACAGCAGGCATCCAGCAAACTGTCAGAACAGGAGAATAGCCAACTCTTCTCAAGGAGCTTTGTCCCTTTTCCCTGCCTCCCCACCAAAATGCAGCTTTAGATAAAACCACGTCAAACTTGTCAAAATGCATTTTCAAAGACACACATGAATTTAGGATTTTTTTCCCCTTTCCTCTTCCCTCCCCCTCATTTTGACATCACAAAAAAGAGGAACATCATCTTTAATTGGAAGCGTAATAAAACCTGAATGAAGGCTTGCTTTCACAAACCTTTCACCATAACTTTTCTCCCATACACCCCAGTGCTGTGCTTCTTTCTTCTGGCCAATGCTCCACCCCTCCAAGTCAAATCTTAGATGAGGATTACTATAAGATGGACCACGAGGACAATCCATCTGACCCACAGGGCACAGCCACCAACACACAAGCACTGACGGATCTCATTGGCAGCCTGAACACTTGGAGCAAAGGGGAGAGAAGAGACATCTTTTCTTAACCTAACATAGCAGCGGGAAAGCAGCTCAAGTCAAGAAGAGCACAAGAGGGAGAGCAATCTCCATTTCACTGTGGCACCAAGAAGATAACAGAACCCACTGGGAACAGAGAAACGTCCTCCTTCCAAGGTAGAGAACGAAGGTGTATGCCAGCATCCGGGCTGCGTATGTTAAAGTTCACCACGCAAACAGCCATACAGAGGTATTCAACACAGACGAAACCAAGCTACAAAACTGCCTGGAGACTGGACACGCGCTACCACTGCCCGGGCACCTCGCGTTGGCCTCTGACAAACAGACCGCTGGAACTCTCGGACCTTTGGTCTGACCAAATACACTGTCCTTGAGCAGCAAGGGCAGAGCACGCTACCCAAAACGCTACCCGAACTAAACAACCAGAACGGCTCTGCGCGGGGCTACTCTCGCGTTTCCCCTTTTCCTCCCCGCCAGACTCGGGCGCGGCAGCGGGCAGGGGAAAAAGACCCCACTACCACGAAGCTCCTTCCCCCTGGACGCTGATGCCCAAACGCACCCGGAGGGGCCCGGCTGCCTTCGCCTGCCCGCTCCATCCCGCCCAGGCGCAGCCAGAGGAGCTGCCGGCGCCTGCGGCCGCACAACCCAGCCCGGCCGCCCCGGAGGGCCCGCAGGAGATGCCCGAAGGGTTCTGGCGGGCAGCAGCGCTCACGCGCGGCGAAGGGGCCGGAGCGGAGCGCGGAGACCCGGGGAGCCGCAGCCCGCACAGCCTTGCAGCCCGGCCCCGGGCCGCCACAGTGCACAGCCCGGCCCCCGGCTTCCACCCTCCCGGTCCCAGCTGCGGCACCCAAGGCATCCCGCCCCACGAAGCGGCGCAGCGCCTCTGCCCCTCAGCGCCCCGCCGGACCGCGGCCCCGACCGCATTCGCAGCCCTACCCGTCCGGTGCTGGTGTCGGCGGCGGCGCGGAGCAGCGCGCAGAGCAGCGGCAGCAGGGAGCCCGCCGCAGCCAGGCCCCGGCGCCGCCTCGGCGCCATGGCAGCGCGGCGGGGCTCCGGCCAGCGCTCCGGCCCAGCGGCGCGGGCGGCGGCTGCGCGGGGCAGGCGGAAGCGGAAGGCGAAGGCCGCCGAAACGCCGCTTCCTCCGCCGGGCCGGGCCGGGCCGGGCCGGGCCAAGGATGCTGAGCTGCGGAGCTTCGCCCGGCGGCGGGGCGGAGGGCGGCCGCGCTTCCCCCTCGAGAAGGGCGCGGAGCTGCGCGTCCGCAGCCCCAGCGCTCCGTCCCTGAGGGAGGGCTCGCAGCAGCGCTGCCGCAGCACCGGGGTAGAGCCGGAGGGACGAGGTGTTTCTCTGTGCGCCTCTTCCCTCACGACGAGGTTGTTCCCTGTCCTCGGAGGTCCTGCTCCCTGCCACGGCGCTGGCTCTGGCCGCGGCCTCAGGATCTCCAGGGGTGTGCGGACGCGCCGGAGGGCGGCTGCGTGCGCCTCACAACGAGCCTGCGGAGCAGGGGAGGAGTGGGGCTGGCAGTGTTGGCCGGCGCTCCTGCGCTGAGGCCGTGCCGGTCTGGAAGGCGTTAGTGTGCTTCTGAGAGGTGAACAGGGGTTTCTCTGCCGCCTCAGAGACCCTGGGGCTTTGTTACGCTCCGTTTCTGTCCCTGTTTCACTCGGGACCACGAATGGGACCTCGTGGTGACAGCTGAAGTTTGTGGGTAGAAGAACCCCCGGCGCAGCCTCATTCTGTTCAGAGGGTGTGCGGGAGCAGTCCGCAGCCTGCATTGCCACACGTGCTTCATAAACTTGTTTTATCAGGACTTTTGGAGGGGGGGAAGATGCTGTGCCGCCAAGCACACCTCTTGCTCTGTCATTAACTTGGCCATGCTGAGACCAGGAGCTTGAATTCATGCCTGCTTGGAAGGGAATCCCGGAGCATGGCGCCGCAGCCAGCCTGGCGCACGGGCAGTTTGGCGGCACATGCGAGCTGTACAGCGCGAGTCAGTGCACCGGGGACCTGCTCAGACCTGGAGGAGTTGCTGTGCCGGAATCTCGGGCCAGAAGGTGCTGCTGCCCCCCCGGGGAAACACTGAGGACATTGAGGTTTAGAGGTTCAGCCAATTCTTCATCCAGTGCAGCGTGCACCTGCTCGTGTCACAGCTGGACACAAAGGATGGCCATGAGGATGCTCTGAGGGACAGTATCAAAAGCCTTACTAAAATCCAGAAAAACATTCTCCCCCATCCTCAGGGATAACTCAAAGCCTTTGAGTTGTTGTTGGAACAGCAACATCTAATTGCAACTTATGCAAGTCAGCCAGATGTGGTAGCTCAGGGACGAGTTTCCTGCATCTGTGTGGCTGCTGACGCAGCAGTCCTACTTGAAAGGAATGAAAAAATCAAGTGTTCGGACATCCTGTGATGGTACAATTTATACAGGGAATGTCACCACAGCATAGCTCATCGCTATGAGCTGATTCTCCTAATGATGGCAAACATCACACTTAAGCAGTGTAATACGCTGAACCCTGTTTGTTACTCTACTCCCTTTACAGGCAGAAGGAACTCTCTATCACAATTGTGTAGTAACCTGTGAAGCTGAAAAGGCTTGAGGAGATTTAACAGATGTGCCATTTCTAGATCCCAAGCTGGAACTATATGTAGATGGGTCTTTGTATTATCTGAACAGCAATTATTATGAGTTATTCAATAACTACAGTGAATGGAGTAGTGGAGGCTTCACACTCAGGCTGAAACGGAGTGCACAAGCAGTGGAATTAATTGCATCGACAAAGGCCTGTCAGCTGGCCAAAGAAATGACTGATTCTCGATATGCATTTGGAGTATGCCATGCTATGGAGCAATAATGAAAGCTGTGTGGGTTTACACTTCTTGTGAAACGTGAAATGCTTCTCAAAACACTGAACTGTTAAAAGCCTTACAATTCCAGAGAAACTTGCTATCATTGATCAGCTCATACCAGCAGGAGGACAAAAGAAGAGATACACAAGTCTCACAGATACAGCTGTCGTGCTGCAGCTTTAGTGGCAGTATGAACCACAAACACCCAGCAGCGCAATCTGGTGTTGCCTGCTCCAGAAAAGATACATTTGACTTTTCTGCTGAAGAAATTGACTCTATGAAAGGGTATGAAGTGACCAAAGATTTGCAGGGAATATGGAAATCAGGTATGGAAAACCTTCCTGTTTTACCAAAGTGATACCGAATATTCACAGCGAAAATGCATCATCATGTAGTGCATTTTGGGACTGCTGCACTAGCCCAGACAGTGCTAGAAACTGGTTCACCAGGAATTTATGCTGCAGCCAAATAGGTACCTGTGTCCTGCAGCCACTATTTAGCCTTCATGAATATTTAATGAAGACCTCAACAAACAACAAAACTGTCTCCCTGTGAAATACTAATTTTATTAGCAGGAAATAAAGATGTGGCTGGGTATATCTTACAGGTTCAGAAATTATTGAAATCCATTCAGGAGCAGGCGCAGCTGAGGTACTGAAACCAGTACCTCTGGAAGGGGCTCTGCACCTCTCCAATCCAGGGAATTAGTGTTTGGGGGAAAGTACACAAAACAAAATACAATTTCTGTCCTTGGGAGAGGCACCATTTCTGTTGTTGCTAACCTTTCTCAGCAGTGAAGGTGAAGGAAAAATCAACTTGAGTCCTTCACTCCCACCTAAAAGCTGCAGCCAGACTGGAAGTGGGAACCAGGAAACCTTCCTGCTACTGAGGGAACATCCACCACCGCAGAGACTGACTCACCCGCAGCTGGGAACTTACACAGAACCAGTGGGTTGGCTGTGAAACCACTGGTCTTGCGTAAGAATTCAACACCAGCAGTGTGGAAAGTACTCTCATACTTATGAGTTGCCCATGTACAGTAAGGGCTGGGAATTGAAAATGCCAATGTATCTTTAAAATTAAGAAAACTATGGAAATGGACAGTTCAGATCTTTGGGCATAGCAGTTGATGTCATCTACCTGGACTTGTGCAAAATGTTTGACACTGTCCCACACGACATCCTTGTCTCTAAATTGGAGAGACATCAATTTGATAGGTGGACCACTCAGTGGA